>JASGCC010002193.1:0-29887 GCA_030067915.1 Hydractinia echinata | reverse complement strand
GCCTCTGCTCGAGCTGCTGAACAAACGTTTTAACCAACACATTGGGATACTCGTGCATGATGAACGTTGGATTTTCACTCAAACTATCGTGTATGGCGACACTTACAGGGATATGCTCCGAGAGATATGTTAGATCGGATGTTTGCCGCTGGTGTAAAGGTGCTAGAAGTGCCTGAAAGTCAAACACGATGTAGCGATGGTATGGGCGAAATTCTTTCTTGAGGTACCCCTTACTTTTTGGAGGGTTCTCGCACTCCCAAGCTGTCACGATGTTATACCCCAGTTTTTGGATATGGTCTTCCTAGAACTTGGTTTGAAAGTACTGATTCTTATGCACGTTGGTTCTGTTAGGTTGACAGGGACATCCATGCCACCTGCAGCCGTGATATTCGTAGACTGTTTTCGTTTGTGGGTCATACCCATCTACAAGGTAGACCTCCTTACCTAGATCACGTATCACACGTTCACCACCATGCCCGCAGAGTGCATGATGTATATGATTTCCGGTTTGCGCCGACATGGCTTCTATCCACCGACATGCCACGTCACTGTAACCACCCTTGTTGTAACCACCCTCGTTGTAAAAGGCCTTCTCGGACTTGCATGGCATGCGTTTGACCTTATCACCTTTGCAAATGATCGTTGTTTTTGCACCTTCGCACTCGTGCTGCTTATGCCGTGTGAGGTGGCAGGCTTGTGTGAAGATCTGACCGCAAGCCTCGCATTCATAGCTCTGAGTTAGAACATCCAGGTTCTTGATGTAGAAGCAGTGTCCATCCAGCATACCAAGGTTGATCGTGTCTAACCTCTCTTTGTACTGATTTTGACCATAGACGAGCCGCCATGGTGCCTTGTCAGAGTTCTTCTTGGGTTCAAAGACTTTGATGTTGATCTCGAACCGCTTGGCGATACCCTCAAAGTCAACGAGCTTCGTAGCACGTACCTCTTCCCGCTTTAGCTTAGAGTCCTCGTAGTACTCGCGTGCTAGTTTGAGGGCTGGCCTTGTTAGGAACTCTGTTCCCCTTTTTACGTCGGCCCTCTCCCTTACGGCCAAGCATCTCAAAAAGCACAGGTTGTCTGTTCTGACATCTTCACCGTCCATTGCGTAGATGCATCTTCTATTTCGCAGCCAATCTGGAAGTGGTCCGCATCCAAGTAAGGGCTCCCTCGTAGAGATAATCTTGACCCGCACGTGCTTAAAGACTATCTTACCTTCGTACGCTCCGGGGGTCTCGATGGTTCTGTCGGGTGGTAGGTAGGCTTTGGTCCAAAACTCCGCATCTTCCAGATCGAGGCGCTTCATCTCGCATTCTTCCATAAAAGCTTCGATATCCGCCATGCTCGAGAGTGACTTGGAGCTCTTGCTCTTATGGTAAGCCGACACGTCGCCACCACTTCGGTATATGTCACAGCTGAAACTGTAGACTACCTTGACGCGCATGTCTACGTGGGGCGTGATTTTTTGCATGATAGCCCCCGTCAGCGGTTGGTTAAGGTTCTTGTTGAACTGCCACGTCTTGATGCGCCTTCCCTCGTCCAAAAATTGCGTGTCATTCTAATCAAATATGTTCTGGATATCCTCGATCCCCTCCTGGTTCGTGGCTTGCTCCTTCTCCCCGCCGAACATGTGTTTGAGGTCTGCGATTCCCTGATATTCGTCTTGGATGGTGATCTGTTGGACCTCATCGTGAAGCGTTGTCGCTCCCGAAATTTGCTCCTTCGCCTTGTTATAGTAGTAGGTAACAGTATTCCGCACGCTCCGTACTCGATCTGTAAGAGCGTCGCGAGTTGCTGCTACCGGCGCTGATACAGTGCTGTATAGTTTGCTAATAGCGTTCCTGAACCAACTCATCTTTATTATATACAGATTTCAACTTCAAATAAGTGGTCGGGTTTGAGTAGGGGGCCTACCTTACTCAACTGCGCATGCGCTGGTTTTTGTTGATGTCAGCAATATTACTTGTTGCGCTTGCGCATGCGCTATAATAGTCGGGTTTGTCGGAATCGGATTGTTCTCGGATTTATTTTCGGATGCCGTCGGATTTACCGATTTTGGGAGCGCTTAGGTGTGGAGGGAGGGGGGAGCGTTTTTAGCGGAGGTTTGACGATCGAAACCCCAAAACCTGTATATATCCATCCCTTACTACTACTTCCCTCCACTCAAATTTATAGTATCTTTTGCTGAAATTGTTAAGCTTGCTGGTAGTTCATTCTTAATGTTTTCAAGATAAATTTCCCAGACAACAATAGAACCTGTTTTACTTGGGTTAATAGCAACACCATCATTAGTTTCTGTTGTCAATGAAACTTGTTCAACAACAGCAGTATTGATATTCATCATTTCGTTTTGTCGCAAACAACTGTAAAAATGTTTTCTGAATTTGTGAAGTTCTTACACACTATTCGGTTTATTTTAGAGATAAAAATTATAAATAATTACTTTTAGCCCATTTTTATTATGTGACACATGTTCGCTAATTAAGAAAAGCAGCTTCTTGAGTTAACTGAGGAAAAAATAAAACGAGTTTCTCAGTTAATTTTTTTTTACTTTGCGACATATTGTGGTAAATTTTGGAAATTTCCGACATATAGTGATGTCTTTCAAAAAAAGGGACAAAATTGGTGGTACATCATGAGCAGTAAAAGTTTCTTTGCAAATGCCACTGATTTTGCTGATAATTATATGCTCGGATATTATAATTGTACAATTGTATCGTGTCTAACCGAGGTGCTACACAGGTTGGCCTGAAGGTATAGAGAAATTTACAAAATCTACTGTTCCGAACATCTAGAAACAAAATCATGCATCTTATTAACCTTTTCTTTACCACCGGAAAGTCGTGCATTTGAAAAAAATAAATTCAAGAGTTTTGCAGAAAAACAGATCTAAGGTAACCTAAAATAAGTAGATTTTGAGATATATTATTTCCAAATGTTAACCATAATATTAACGTTTGATGGGCATCTGTGAATTACTTATATATACTTATTTGTTGATGCATTGGCCCTGTACATGTGAAATCACAAAGGTAAAAAGTTTATAGATATTCTACATGATTTTCTTTCTGTTTAGTTTAATTTTCCGCCAGAAAGCTTTAGGCTGGATACACGCTTTTCCTATCCAGAACATCAAAACTCTGACCAGGCTGGTCATTATTCTTATATTTTTTTAAGCAACATGCCTATTGTTTCGTGAAATCCCAACTATTCTCAAAAAGCATCGCTATATTAATAAGCTAAATGTATTCGTGTGTTTGTTACAGGTAAAATGGATATATTTATTTTTCGTTCAATTAGTCGAAAAAAGTTATGTCTTATTTGTTAGCTTTCCTCAGATTACGACACGACATCAATAAAATTAATTTAACGACGGTAGCTTATTTAAATAAATGA
This sequence comes from Hydractinia echinata, assembly GCA_030067915.1. Lineage (NCBI taxonomy): Eukaryota > Metazoa > Cnidaria > Hydrozoa > Anthoathecata > Hydractiniidae > Hydractinia > Hydractinia echinata. The sequence goes on along the minus strand of JASGCC010002193.1, from coordinate 26,494 downwards.
AGCCATTACAATGCACTTATAACTTTGAGGCCAAATAACTTGTAAACAAGTTGGTTATGTGAGATATTTTACACCGCGAAGGTAACTACGGACCACCGGGGGTCCAATCTGGGCTCACAAATCTTGGCTAACCTAACCGTTTCGGAACAAACGGGTTGATGATGTGACCAAAAACTTTTAAACACTAATGTCTCTGTTATCGATTGTCAAAAGCATACGGTCTTTCCTAGGATCAACATTTCAATAAAAGATGCAACGAGTTAGAAGAGAATTTCAAAAAAAAAATTTGTATTTGCACTGCTGACGTGATCAAATTTCACAAATCCTCTTATATTTTTGTTATCACTTTTCTGCCTTAGTGAATTAGTCCAGGGACTTTCGACTAGTCTTATATAATAATTACAAAACTGCGTCCGTGTGTCTGTAACAGGCAAAGTGGATGTGTTTATTTTCTCTTGAAGTAACCGAAGAAAGGTATGTCTTATTAGTTTAGCAGCAATTAGACTGTTAATAGGATTTTTAAAATTAGCGAAGCCATTGCATTGCACTTTTAAGTTTGAGGCCAAATATCTTGGAAAGAGGTGGAAATACCTGACGTCATGTCCTTCATGGGTAACTAGGGACCACCTTGGACAAAAATGAGACCAATAAACTAAAGCTGAGTCGACCTACCTGTTTCGGAACAGACGGGTTTATGACGTCATTAAAAACTTCAAACTCCACTGTTGGTAGTGGCACACGATTCTAAGGATTTTTTTGATCAACGTTTAAAGATCTAAAAATGGAACAGTTAAAAAGAAATTCTAAAACAAAATTTGTGTACATTGTTAGGGTTTTACTGGCGTCAAAAAGCTAAAGTATACATTTCCTTAGCCGTCCGTTGAAAGTACATGTTCATATACATTATTTTGATCAGAGTTTCATGATCTTCAAAATAGATGCTACGGGTTATTAAATTTCTAGGAATAATTTTTATGTATATAAACGGTACACTGCTGACATCATAAATATTTACATTACGACACTTATTCATTTTTCCTTTTGACCTAAGTGGATTTTTCCACCGCCTTGTCGACTAGTATTTTACTAAAAGAAAAACCGTGTATTAAAAGAGTTTTACTATCGGAAATTAATAATTAAAAGTGGAAAGTTGATAGCGCAGAGATAATGTTCTAAAGCACATTGCCCATATAGTTATAAAGTTTATTATATAGCGAGAGAATAAAGGATAAAATCAATGATGGAGAAGTTATTAACCCGTTACGACATCAAGAGAACTTAAGAGAACTTAGTTAGAAAATAGTAAGAAGTTAAGAAGTTAAATAGTAATCTTAGTTAGACATTTAACTAGAGCCACTGCAAAACCTTTAGTTGTATTAAGAGATCACTCTGTCACTCACATTAACTGATTGTCTAGACATGCGTGGCTGCATTCAGACTGTGTACTTCTATGACGTTATGCAGAACGCATACAGTTGACATCAGGATTGCGCAGTAAATCATCCAAACGCAAAACAACGCTAAAACATCACTGCAATTTTTTCGGGAAGTTCTTTGCATGCTCTCTTATAGATTTCTATGCGGTCTAACTTGTTCTCTGTGTGGCCATGTTTATGCAGACAACACGTGATAATATGAAAAAATGCTGTCATAACGCAATGTTCCATGCGATTAAAAATGTCACTTGAGTTTAGGGTCAACTAAAAATCGACCCACGGTCGTTATAACTGAAAAAATAGAATAATCGAATTTTGGAACATACTTAAATTACCCCTTTTGTCTATGGAAGGGGACATTATGCCCCCAGAAAGGTCTTATGTTCCGTAAATAATTGTCGCATGACACTTCAAACTAATATGAAAGATTTCAACGGGAAAAAATCGCTTTATTATAAGAATGGGTTATCATTTTCTTGAAATTTAGCGTTTTTCTTATCTGCCTTTAAACGAGTATTGTTTTCGTAAGAATTATTTGTCAACGTTTTTCAAATGGTATAATTAATAAGGATAGCCAAGAGCTGTATATATTTTTGGTTTTTATGTTTGGAAGAAAAAGATTTTGATCAGTAAAAATCTGAGAAAACCAAAGGTAGCAAAGCTATGCATTGGAAATAATATTCCAATACTCTTATACTCTTTGAAAACGTTGTGAAAAAAGAGAATGTCAGGAGAATTTAATAGTGATCAGCAGTATCTATATAATCTAAGACATCTGGTCTGCAAATTACACACATTGTGCAAAATAGACTGGACAAGAATGCACTATAAATACGTAGGAATAATAAATAAACAAGAATTACAACAAATACAGCTAATCTTATTATTTTTCAGATAATACCACATATCAACGGAATAGCTAGCCCTAAAAATTATGAAATTCTTTGAAAGTTTGTTTTTCAAAAAATCATAACGTTTCAATGACATGGTGTACGGTTATTTAGAAAAAAACGGAAGGAGGCCATAATTCCTCCATCAGTGTAAAGAGAGATTGAACAAATCGATTGATATAAAGAAATAAAGAAAGGAAAGTTGTATGAAAGTTTTTATTCCACGTCATTTAATTGTTTAAAGCTTGTTTTTGTCTACACAAGCAACAGATAAATTGCTGTAGATTTTCCATTTTCCTTGGGATCGCGACTAGTAAGAGACTAATCGTATTACACATAAAAAAAACATTTACAGGCACTGAAGTATTAAAAGCTTTTTGCTATAAATTAATGTCGTAATTTGAGTCGGAAGCATGACATAAGATAGACAATAAAAAACATATCCACTTACAGAAACTTATTTAACTTTATTATTCTCCTCATAAAATTGTTTTTGTTAATTTCGTTAGAAGGTCCAATAATTCAAACGTTTTAAGTGAAAATGGCAACAATTAAAACAATAATAATAGTTAAGTAGTTATATAATAGTTAATTACTACTTAACTATTCCCAAGGAACTCAGTTATAACCAAAAATACATTGAGGGACCAGTATTACTTGACTTTTGTAAAATAAATGTTTAAAAAACTAAGCAAATTCTTTCAGAACACAAGTAAACAATTAAATATATTAAATATATTATTTCGGCTTGTCTGCGTTCAGTGTTATGGTAGGTTTATCATTTCCTGCACAAAATAGTTTAGTGGGCATATTTCGCTGTTTTTTCTTGGGAAAAATAACACATCTGCTTTGCCCTTTCTAGACACACGGAAGTAGAGTGTTAGTATATACAAATTTTAAACGCGTGAAAAAATTCCCTTCTTGAAGAAAACCATTTATTGAAAAAAAACAATCAAGTTTTCATTGTTTATGGATAATAAAAAAATAAAAATTAAAGTCAAGTTTAAAACTTACACACATTTAACTACAACAAAAACTGATTACATTATTCCCTCGTGAGAGGACCGTAGTACGGTACCCACGAAATGGACGTCGAGGAAAGTGGCTTTCGAACACTAGTTTAATTCTGTCTGTATATGTCTTGTTGAGAAAAAAGACATGAAAGTTCAAAATTGTGAGGGACTTTTTTTCATTTATCTTAGTACAAAATTGCAACCACCAAGAGGTTAAAGAAAGTTATTTATGGCAACAATAAAATTTACCTAACTGTAATTTTTTATAATAAAAATTTTAAATTAAACATTAAATCTAGTTTAATAGCTTTCTTACGAGGTAGCTATGCTGCATTCAACATATGATGAGCAAATAAATAAGTTATGTCAGTTCCGCATAGTAACATTGGATAATTTAAGAAAAAATGTTAGTAGTCCCTGAAACTATTAGTAGTTTGCCTCAATAGATCTCTTCTCTAATATCTACAATCCTAGTAAAATAGGTTAACATAACCCCCCCCTTCCCTTTGAAATGTGATAAAGGAGATAATATTTTTGCAACAACATTTAGGACAAAGTTTTCTTTAGCATATTAGAGGACAACTAGTCGAAAAACCCTTGGAATATCCACTTAGGCAGAAGAAATATAGCTTGATTTAGCAGTTTTGATGTTGTCAGCAGTGCATAAACGAAAATGGATAAAATCATGTGTTTATGACGATCGATTACATACAGAGATATTTGGTGTTTGATGACGTCAAAACATCTGTTCGGAAACGAAATGACTGACTCAGCGTTAGGAAATTAGTCCTATTTTGATCCTGGGTGACCCCTAGTTACCCACGCAGACGATGACGTCAGATATTTCCACTCGTTTCCAAGTTGTTTGGTCTCAAACTTAGCAATTCATGTTCACAAGTGAAAAATTATACTCGACGGTGTTGTAATCAAGAAAAATGAATTTTTATTATAGAGGTTTACACGTCTCCAGAGTTTCTTTTTAAAATATATAACAAAAAAAATCTTGAATCTATTAAAAATTCATTCGTTTTTCGGCGATTGAAAACGGCATACAAAGAGAGTACTAAGTTCTCCCTAGATGATTGCTTCTCTTTTACCTGATCTTCCATGAATAAACGAAACATTTCTTTTGTTTTCTGGGTTTTTGGTTTAAGATTTGGAACACGCGCGTGGTTAAAAACACCATGAAACTCCCTATATAGTGGACATACTTTATAGCGGACAGCGCTACAACGGATAAATATCTGAGAAATAAAAGTAAAATTTGATATCGGACGTTATTGGTCTTAATTTACATTACCCCTAGAAATGACCTCTCTGTAGCAGACACAGTCAACAATTGGTGATATAGAGCAAGTTGTTGTATGAAATCCGTCTATATTTCACTAAAAGAAATTTGAAAATGTTATATTTTAAATAAGACAGAAAAATGGCGAACATTTTTACTTTGTTTTACTTTTCTGAAATAAATTAAAGTATATTTGTAACATATAGGCTCTTTTTCTCCCCAAACCAGCCTCTTTACATATTCGTCTCCAGGGTCTCTTGACTTCTTGAGTAGTGTTTATAAGAACACGTGTAAATTCGTAACACATTTTAGACGCTGTTAGTGGAAGAAAAAAACACTACGAATAGCCAGAAATTGTCATGACGTATCTATTTATAAAGAGAGTATTGCGTCCAAATGATTTTCTGCCTGCTAAACTCTATGTGCTGTGCACCGCAGAACCAGGTAAGCGAGTAATACGTCAACTCGCTGAAACAAGCGTTTTTCAAACAACCAAAACTGTTTAACCTGAAAAGTAGAAACTTTCCAATCAATAGACATGTATAAGAATGTGGTAAGAATTCATAAAACGAAAACATTTCATCAGGCTCTAATTATTATTATTTTTATAAAAAAGTAGTTTCAGATGAGATAAAATGAATAACTAAAATCTTTTCTTCAAGTAAAGACAGGGAAGTGCCGTCAATGAATTGTACACACTATTAGGCAATTTTTGTATTCCAATCCTGTTCATAATACTAGTGCAGTGTAAAACACGTGGGTAGGCGACCGCCAGCGGGCTGTATACGAAATTCTGAATATATGCAGTTATCATATGCGGTAATTTTCTAGTGCGAAATATTCATGTCCCGGAAATTCGCGAAAGTTTTTTCCGCGAAACTGCGTTAGAATTGTCTACCTGACAAGTTTCAACTTTCGCAGTAACAAATTTTCGCGAAGAAAGTTTTATTTTACATTTTGCGGGTTAGGCAAATATGTTTTTTTTTACTAGCGTTCCATCGGACCAAGCGTACGCATGAGTTGATGGAGATATTTCTTTTTTATGGAGTTAATTAACTCCGTCATTCTTCGCCACTCATTTCAAAAATGGTAGACGTTTGCAGCTAGTCGAGATTTCAGTTCCTTCACCGCTGGTGTGACCGCCCTCAGGCGGTCGATTAGTTTTTATGAATATCGCAAAACTTTTCGTAAGTAAATAAGAAACAGCGTATGATTATATACAAATTTTTGTATCTGTATTTACATATACTAGTCGATGGCCCGTGGAAAAATTCACGGGTTCGCCCGTCTTTTTTATACCGCATTACGCACGTCTCGCTACTTGCTGTATCATTTTTCGTGACACAGACGTATACGGGTATTATAATATAGATACAGATATTCACTTACGAAAAGCTTTGTGATATTAAATAAATAAACTATACTAAATCAAAACATTTCACCTAATTTAAATATGGCGAACAAAAACTTATTAAAAATATAATTTTTTTTAACCAAAAAAATTTTGAAATACTTTTAGTTATGCAACAAATCCAGTTCTTCTTAAACGTCTCCGTAATGTGCGCCTGAGCTCAAATCTAATTTCAGCAGAGCGAAATCCATAAATAAACGTGTTCCAAAAGGAATTCGTAATAGCTGGAAGATAGGTCCACTGTTCTACGTATGTTTGCAAAGTGGACGAGTTACCAGCATATGCTTTGTACAGGATGCAAATGGCGGAGGGCAAATAGCAGATGCCATGTGTAATTAAAACTTTTTTGGCAACTTTTAGAGACTTTTTATGATTATCATGTCTCGACGTTGTTATATCATTATGGCGATATAACCGCTTATAGACACAAACTTGGCATATTATGATGGAGATGAAAACAAAAGAACTGTATACTCCAGAGAAAAATTGATACCCTTCTAACAAAGGGTGGTAAACATATACAGCTATTAAAGGAGGTACAATAAAAATACACCATATCCCAGCAAGCACTGACGCCAACGTGTTTTTTCTTATTAAAACGCGAAATGTAATTGGTTTATAAACAGCTACGAACAATTCGAAAGCGATGAATGCTGTTCCAGTTATCGATACGGTAACAAACATGAACCCAAATGAAAATAGCATTCGGACGACTACGCAATTTACGTTTCCATGGTAATAACTATAAAACAACATGGAATAAGCTGGTACGGTCAGTATACCTAACATTAAATCAGCAAATGATAACATGATAAATAAAATATTATATGTCTTTCTTAACCGCTTGTTTGATAGCACTAATAATAAAAATACACCGTTCGAAATGACAATAGCGCATGCGCAGATAAGTGTCACGAAAGAAACAGCAATGTGATTATATCTTGCAGATTCTGTGGATGATATCAACGGAGTGTAAAACTCGCACCATAATTTTAAACCAGTTTCATTCATCGGTAGAATTTATGTCGCAAAGATCAACAAATGCAGACCTTTTAAATTGTGTATTGTATTTGAACTAAAGTTTCATATCAAAAACAAGGTGTAGCCAGGATATCTTTAAACTATTTGATCAAATAAGAAATATTGTTATTATTGCCTATTTATTAAAATTACATTTCGTTTGTTTAACGAAATTAAGAAAAACAAAGCCAAAACCAGCTGCGTCGAATTTACCTTTGCAAAAACCAAACAAACTTTTCTTCTTCGAATTAACAAAGTCTCCAACTAATTGTACAAAAATATATTAATACTTTGTGAACAAAGAAAACAAAACAACATTTTATGTGCTTTTAGAACAACTCTTCTTAATTATTACCTTAACAAAGAAAATAGAAAAGTATCATTACCGAAAAAACGAGTACACAAAGAAATTTAGAGCTAAAATACAAAGCCTTGCTTGAATTTGACGAGGGAAAAAACTAACAAAAAAGTTTCATTTTTGTTTGAAGTTCCACAAAACACTGTGTCCACTTGAAAAAAAAAACTTGTTAAGGCTTTTCAAAAAGGCAGTGCTTCTACCAAAAGAGTTAAAGCAGACAAGTAAATTAATAAAGCTGTTTAAAATGGTTCAAAAGATTGCGATCAGAAAATGTCCCAATCAACGGTGTTCTCATCAAGTAAAAGGCATTGTACTTTGCAAATGAACTAAACGTGGAAGATTTTCAAGCCTGAGAAGGATGGCTAGAGAAACGGAAAAAGAGGAAGGCTTAGAATTCGTTATGTTTTATTAAAAATATACTTTTTCTTCAGCTTAACTGCAATCGACATGGAACTTTCATTCACAATTAATCAAGTGAAGGAGTCCATATGTCCTTGTATACATGTTGACCCATAACAAAAGCATCCATGTTAAAACATTTTTCCAGAGTTAATGGTATTTGTTCAAGATATTCTTGATTGATGGGATATCTAACGCTGCCATGGTCTGCTTGTATCATGAAAAAGAAAGAATTATAGAATCATATTTTATAAAGTGTAAAGCAAGCCGTATTTAGTATGTGTCACTAAATAAGGCTTGTTTTACACTTTATAAAATTTTTCATGTTTTTTTATTTTTAGATTTGGTGTATCGTTCAATACTATTTCGGTTGAAGAGAAATCATTGACCGGTAAAATGACGATTCCACGGGTGGAAACAACTTTACCAACACTCTTGTCGCGCCATTCGCTGAAGAATATTCTCAATGCCAACGAATCCGGTTTGTTTTATCATTGCTTGCCGGACAAAACATACCCTTTTACAAAAAAAGTGTGTTGGTGGCAAGCACAGCAAAGTTCGTTTTACTGGAATGGCAGCAGGCAGCTTTTTGTGAAAGATTGCAAATGTTTGTTATAGGCAATTCAGCAATTCCTCGTTGCTTCAAGGGCTGAGATTTTGAATCCGGTTACCGCTAACTAACAGATATTGCCAGGACAACCTTTTTATTTCCTGTCGCAAATTTTAGCAATAAATGTGACGAAACATTTTACTGACAGCCAATCAGAGCGCAGTAGGTATACACAATGCTTTACCTCCTGTGATGGAAATGTTACCTGTTTCACAGATGTGCGAACGATGCATTTTTGACAACCGCGACAATATTAAGTCTGTTGCTATGTCCTGGAATTTTTTCTGGGGCTTTCCTTAGTTCAACTCTTTGTTTTACTTTTATAACAAACCTCAATACCTGCACGCCGATAGAAAAACCTTTAATAGCCTTTCGCACGCGTGCATCGATGTTAAAACAAAATCAATAGATCTATTTCCATATCCATTTTCGTTCCGTGGAATATATATAGCAAAATACCGAATAACATGAAAACGAGATTAGTTATGAGCAAAATTTTAGTTTGCAGCGAAGTAGTGCAGACATGGTTTGTTTACTTGCAATATTTGCAAAATTAATTTGTCATACAGATTGTTATTAACATTAGGTGATAATATGGGATAATAACATGTATCATTGGGCCGTTCTAATGCTTTTGTTAATTATTTTTGGTGTTAAATGAGATAGGTATTAGCTAGCTTTGAATATAATATGAGTAGCTAGCTAGTTTACTGGCTGACTTCTGCCAAACAAACGTGAAATTTCAAGCTGATTACCAAAATTGGTGATGTTGCTGGTATATATCCTGTGTCTCCAGTTATTGAGTTACCTTATTTTTTAAACAACATCTGTGAAAATAACATTAGCAAGGCTTACTGATGACGGCGTGGTTTTAAAATAGTAGTTGAGTTGACCTTATGGGTGCCTTACCTCGGTTATTTTTTTTCCAAGTGAGGGTAGTTTTGGAAGTATTTATAACTCACATTTTACACATTTGCGGTTTCAGAATTAGGATACTAATATGACTTGGTGGGGAAAGTTGAAATTAAACTTTCCTTGGAATGTTCTTGCTTATTTGTGTCATATTTTAAGCCTTTATCGTAGATTGTATTTGGTAAAAAAAATTATTTAGAATTCCAAAAAATAAGGTTGACAAAAGGGATGATATTCTAATTCTTAAATTTAGTATTCAGAGATTTACCATCTTGGTATTTTTTCAGGCAAATGAAATTCTCCGGTGATTATGCTTGAGAGAGATAGAGAAATGTTCCTTCTGGCACAGGCGCACATACACGCACGCGCACGCCACAGTCAAGCCCAACAAATCCCTATCATACCGTGTTTATCCATGCATATCATCACAAGTCCTTAATAGGCTGTGTTTATCCATGCATATCAAAATCAATGCCGCAAATGAGTAAAAATAGTTCTAGCACACATCAAGGTAAATTCCCCCTCCCCCTACATCCGCTAAATATCATCAAAAATCAACGCATGCGCAGTAAAGACTGTGAATGTTGTAATGAAATTCAACGACAATCGAAATTTCCTTAAATAAAGATGAACAAGCACACCGTACAACAATTACGTGATATCGCGAAAAGCCGTGGGCTGGCTGGTTACTACAGGCTACGCAAGGCCGAACTAGTTGCCTTACTGAAGGATGTACCACAGGGGCCACCTGGGAGGGCTGGGCAACGAAAACCAGTTAAGCCTGTGACTATAGTACCAACGCCGGAGGATATGGATATGTTTGAGAAACGGGAGATGTCGAAAAACCATTCGGTTGTAGGGGATAAAATCCGGGAATGGTATGACTGGTTATTACCAAAATCTGAAATGGATGTGTTTGAGAAACGGGAGATGTCGAAAAACCGTTCGATCGTGAAAACTAGGATGCGAGGATGGTACAACTGGCTGGTGGACACTATTCCCAGGCCTATAAAAGAGGGGGTCAAGAGAACCTACGCGTCATTCCAGCGTAAGGTGATGGAATTATATGATAGTGCGACTAGTATCATCGCGAGGCCTACACTTCATGATGAGGTGGAAAAAGAGGCCGAGGAAGACTACCTGGAAGATATTCAAAATCTATACGATCAGCAGCCAGGGCAAGATTTTACGCCTCAGGAACATAAGCATGCACTGCATAAAACATTTAAAAGTTTTCGCATTCCCGGCATAGGAGGAGCCGACGTCGACGGGTATATAGGGATGGTGAGGCCCAGCGTGAAAACCTTGATTGGGGATCAGGCAGGGGAAATGGGATCAGCAAAGGCACAGATAACCCTATGGATCATGTGGAAGAAGAAAATATCACCAAGCTCGGAGGAGGCTAACGATGAGTACATCAAGGTGAGGAAAGCCTTTAGCAGCAAGATGATAGAAATCTTCCAGGGTAGCGACGTAGACGACGTGCTGGATAGGATGTTTGCTGATATCAAGACACACGTTGAACATCCGGCACTACCCCAGAGCGGGTTCACCATTAGTCGAATACTACACCTTGATGTAGACTTTCATAAGCTGAGGCTAACAAGGGGTTCATCATATATAGAACTACCAAAATGGATATCATCAAAGAAGGCCATCATCAACCCAGTGAATGAGGATGAGGAATGTTTTAAGTGGGACGTTATAGCATCCCTACACCATGCAGAGATCGGAAGGAACCCGAATCGAATATCACAAATGCATCGCTATATTCCCCTCTACAATTGGCAGGATATAGAGCTACCGACAACCATCAAGGACATATCAAGGTTTGAGGGGAATAACACGGACATTGCGGTGAACGTCCTGTATATACAAGACAAGAAGATCAACATCCTGCGGCGATCTGAGTACAACAACATGTGAACCTATTGCTCATCACTGATGGTAAAAAGGCCCACTATACGGCTGTCAAAAGCCTATCCAGGCTCCTAGGCAAGGAGACATCGAAAAATAGGAATGCGATGCATTTTTGCCTTAACTGTCTACAGGCCTGCAGCACAGTTGAATCAAGGGACAAGCATTATGGCTACTGCAAGGATCATGAAGCAGTCAAGATCACAATGCCAAAAGAGTCCGAAAAATGGTTACAATATAGGGATGGTCATCAGCAATTTAAGGTACCTTTTGCCCTATACGCAGACTTTGAAAGCCTATTAATACCAGTAGAAGATAACAGGGGTATCAAGACGAGGAAGCTGAACAAACATGTACCGTCCGGCTGGTGTACCTATAGTACATTTGCATACGGGGCCGTGCCGGACCCATTGATGGTGTATCGTGGCAAGGATTGTGTCACGCGCTTCGTGAATCACCTGGAAGATGAGGTGAAGAGGCTATAAGGGAGATTATCACAACAACCAATGCTGGAACTAACAGAGGTGTTAAAAAGGGAACATAATGAGGCCTCAGGATGCCATATCTGCATGAAGCCCTTTAACGACGTGAATAACCGTAAGGTTCGGGACCATTGCCACTACACAGGGCTGTGTAGAGGCGCCGCGCATAACAACTGCAACCTCAAATACAAGATACCCAGCCATATACCTATTATCTTCCACAACCTAAGCGGGTACGACGCGCACCTGTTTATCCGGAAACTAGGGGAAAAGTATAACACACAGGACATTGGCTGTATTGCCGAGAACTCGGAAAAATATATCAGGTTCAATGTTAAAATTAAGGTACCACTTGCAGGCATGGGGTATGGTGATGGCGAGGCCTATAAGAGTATAGAGCTCAGGTTTATCGATAGCTGTAGTTTCATGCCATCAAGTCTGGATAAATTGGCAAGCAACTTCACTAACGAACAGTGCAAAAATCTCCGCCGGTTTTTCAACAAGGATGATATATTTCAACTCATGCGCAGGAAGGGTGTGTATCCGTATGAGTATATGGATGATTGGCAAAAATTCGAGGAGTTGGAGCTACCCCCCAAGGAGGTATTTTACAGCAGGCTGAATATGAAGGGGATTAGTGATGAGGATTATAGGTATGCACAAAAGGTATGGAATTGCATCACCCCAGAGGGTGATGATGTTACCATGGGCGACTATCACGATGTATATCTCACCACGGACGTCCTGCTATTGGCCGACGTTTTCGAAACATTTCGAGAGGTATGCTTGAAAAACTACAAGCTTGATCCTGCTTACTTTTATAGTGCGCCGGGTCTCGTCTGGAAGGCGGCACTCAAGTTTACCGGTATTAGGCTGGAGCTCCTCACAGATCCTACTATGCTTCTCATGTTCGAAAAAGGTATCCGGGGAGGTATAACCCAGGCGGTACACCGGTATGCCAAGGCAAACAACAAGTAGGGGTTGAGATGGGCAAGACGGAGGTAAGGATGAACAAGCCCGTATATATAGGCCAGGCCATCCTCGAAATTTCAAAGCTCATCATGTACGAGTTTCATTACAACTACATGCAGCCAAAATATGGTAGCAAGCTACAGCTATGCTACATGGATACCGACTCATTCGTATACCATATTAGGACGCATGATTTTTATGTTGATATTGCGCAGGATGTCGGGACACGTTTTGACACGAGCGCCTACAATGCGGATGATAACAGGCCCCTACCTATGGGGAAGAACAAGAAGGTCGTGGGTTTTATGAAAGATGAGCTAAGTGGGAAAATTATGACCGAGTTCATAACCTTGAGGGCAAAACTCTATGCCTACGAAAGCCTTACGAAGGAGGGCGGTGACAGGAAAGCGAAGGGCGTAAAGAGATGCGTTACCAAGAAGTCCATCACTTTTGACGACTATAGGCAATGCCTGGAGGAGGGCGTTAACATCTATAAAAACCAGGTCTTAATCCAACACAAGAACCATCAAATCTACACCCAGGAGGTGAACAAGTTAGCGCTTAACAGGGCAGACGACAAGAGGCTCGTGCAGCAGGACCAGGTGTCCACGCTAGCCCGTGGACATTACCGCCGGTCCGGCACTTGAGAATAAAAACATGGAAGTGTGGTGTTTGTATATTGCTGTAATACTACCGTATACCTTGATCGCACTTTGTTTTTTTTAATATCGCCGTATAATAAATAGAATGTCAGAGCTTGCACAAGTGTTTGACAATGCCTCCGCAGAATTTGAGCATGTCGAAAAACCCACGGATCAACGTCAGGTCCTGAGGGGGGCTCTGCGCAAGGGCAAGGGACATCTATTACCCAAAAAATGGACCGGATGAGGCCATCGACAAGGTACATACCGAGTACGTTCAACGAGAACTTCAGGAGAAGTGTGAGAAGACCGCAAAAGCGTTGACCACCCACGTAGTCAGCCTATATGCGAACATGGTTGGAAACCTTGTGGATATCGATAACGTCGAGTGCCTACGAAAAGATATCGAGGATGACCCCATTATCCGGGATGCCATGACAGATCTCGGTATTCTGGTGTATTGTACCATTGGTAGGTGCCTAGCACCCATTTTAGTGGTAGGCCGCACGGCGCGGCATATGAGCAAAAAAGAGGATGAGGCGGATACCAAGGAGAAAGATCCGTGAGGATCGGGGTAAAATTTATCTTATAGCTCCGAAGAGCTATAAGATAAATGACTGAGGAAGAGAAACAAGAAGAGCGAATCATTACAAAACCAGTAAAGCATCCGGGAAGGGTTGCGCAGGGTCACAAGTTGGCGGCACTGATGAAGAAAAGAAAGGAACAGCTTAGGCAACAAGAAGGTACTGTAGAGCCTGCAGTCAAAGCCTCTTCTGGGACCAGTTCCGTACAGTCAGTCTACATATACGGTGTAGGTACGCTTGCCGTGCTTGCGATAGGGGTCGGGGTTTGGTACAGATTTGCCCCCAAAAATGATGGAGAATCCCACAAGCCCGCGGCCCACCCCGACGCTCAACAAAAGGATAAAACTCATCCTGCAATTTTCAAAATGCTATAATAAATGGCAACAAGCAAGGCAACAGCTCACGAAAATATGACCCCGCATGAAACCCAAGTAATTGACTCTTTATGGGAGTCCGTCAGGCTGGTATCGTATACAATCCTTATAGCCTTGGGTGCAAAAAAAGCCCTGGGAGTTTCTGTGCCGGGGGCTAAGATGGACCTGGAAGACGGTATGAAGCTCGCCGGCTATATGACCGGAGCTATCTTATTCGACAAATATTCGATTAAGCAGGGCTGGTATAAGCGTTCTCTGGTACCCAAACCGAAATAGAAATCAATATAGAGGAGGAGGAGGAGGTTTCTGTTTATCCGTAGAGATAAATAGAAATCAAATATGGAGGAGGAGGCTAGGAAATTTTCAAAATGTAAACATTATCTTCCCCTGGACAAATTTAAGATCAGGGGGAAGAAGGGTCACCGAACAAAAAGTTGCATCAAATGCCTCGATGCTAGCAGGGCGTCACGGGAACGTGCGAGGTGTCACCCTGAACAGGAGAGTTGCAGCGAGGATGGTGGGATTGATGTAGCTGGAATGGATAGGGAAATTAGAGAGTCCCAGCAAGACGAAAATTACCTGCTTCCTTACACCCTGCTATTCCACGACATTGTACCGAGGTATATTGAGCTTTTAAAGACACCCATCAAGATACCCTTCTTTAACCCCGGGCCCTGCCCTGTCTTGCAAGAAAAAGCGCAGCTTGCTGAATGATATCGCAAGGTAATCCGGTACCTGGCGGGTAAGCTATCATTTGAACCCCTTTCCCTTGTCTACAAGGCCATAGACTGCCCCAACTGTAATGGGCATCTTGTCAACAACCACGGCGGCACATGGATCTGTGCCGAATGCTTTTGCATTATACCGTAAATAGATAGGAATAAATGGTGTTTATGTTGAGATGTTGTTAAGGAGCCTCACACGGCAATCTTTACAGGCCCTACAAATTGTGGAAAAACGCAACGTGTTCTAGTCCTGCTTGAAAATGAATATAAAAAACACTATCACAACATAGTGATACTGTGTCCTAATCTACGGTGGAATACCACCTACCTTGATAGGGCTTCACCCTGGCGGGACGACTATGTGTTTCTGATAGACCCCAAGGATCAACTTTTTGAATGGATTCAAATATTGTCCTCATTGTTGGCGGGTGAAGAGACGTTGTTTGTCGTCGACGACATGATAGCCGACGAGAGTCTCGACAAGCTGCGACAATCCCTACTTAAGCTTGCCATCAGTGGTAGGCATCGAAAGCATAGTTTATGATTCTTAACGCAATCGTGTACTGCCTTACCCAAGAACCTTCGGAGGCAGAAAAAAGCCCTGTTTTTGTGGTACCCTCATGAGCGCTTGGACATGAAAATTATAGACGAGGAGACGAACATGATCTCCGATTGGGGTGAGATCAAGGCTGAGTTGAAAAAGTCCAGGCATGCATGCCTATATGTGAGGCTGGAACATCCTAGGACTAGGAAGATTCTCGACTGACCGTAGGGCAACAGCAATTCTATCCCATAAGGGAAAAGATGTCATCACAAATGTCGCTTTTCAACGCAGCACCAGCAGGGGCCATCGAGACTCTATTTGATAAACAAAATCAGCCTCTGTTCAAGCGTGCTGATCTCGAGAGATTCCTGAATATTCTAAATGCTAGACCGTATAGCCTTGATCGACATATGATAGCATCAAGAGGAAAAATAGAGGGTATGGAGGCTGTACTGCGGCGGTACAGCCTTAAAGGGGAAAAATCTGCATGACGTATTCGTTACACTTGACGGTGCGTTGGAGATTGTTGTCAGATCAAAAAAGCCTAGGGCTGTAGCCTTGACAAAATGGCTTACGAAAAAAGGTGTAGAAAAATTGCAGAATGAGGCCAGGGAGCTTGCTGCGGCAATCGAAGAAAGGGACGTGGCCATCGCCATCCTCAAGGACGATCTTGATGCCAGGGATGAGTAGCTTGATGTTCTTAGGCAGGACAACTCGGTGCCGCAACAGGTGCAGGAGGAGGAAGTGCCGCAGGAAAAGGATTTGTAGAGAAGCAGCTGGAAAGATTGGGCAAGTTCCTCAAATACCTAGCAGCCAAGGCAGGTGCTGCATTACCCGGGATTATGGGTACCGTAGTCTCATTCCTTCTGAGGGTGGCGGCAACCATTATCGAATACGCAGCCAAGCATCTGTACATGGCAATCGCGGCTGCCGCTGAGTTTGTTGTGGTCTATGTTGGTAGGATGAAAAAGGCCTAATATTAGCTATTTTTTAAGCCAGATATAGGCAATGATGAGGCCTACCGCTGTCGTGATCAATGCGGCCTTGGTATCCTCATGCTGTTGTGGGGGTTCCCTACGTTCAGGTGTAGCATGCATAGGAGGCGTAGCATGTATAGGCGGCGTAGCATGTATAGGTGGTGATTTGATAACCGCCGTATGCTTGATGGTCTGCCCCATGGGCTTAGGGTGTGCTTTGACAGTATGCTTCTCAATAGGGTTGTTATTCACATCAACCTGGGCCCCCACATTTACATTGGCGGGTGCAAACAAGATATTGTTATTGTACCCCTCAATTTTACCGATGCGTAAGTTCATGTCTGAGGATAACATGTACACGATGGGCATGACGGCAAAATTCACCGGGGTTCTGGCATGTTGGAGTACTTTTTGGAATTGCGTGATGTCATGCCCTACATTCTCCTGACGTTTGTACCATACTCTCAAATTTTTGCATCAAGATTTGCCTAGCCGTGTAGTTATCAGCGCCGGACCCGATTAAGGATGGTTTGGCTCCTGCCTGCGACCCCAGAAACAAGACCACATAGACACGAATACTTTCACTTAGCTTGGTAAGACCTTCCGACGTCAAACCCTGACTTGTTGGTATGATGAATTTAGCCCAATCACCCTCAACTTGTGGCCACCATCTTCCGTTGGTCAATGATGCCGATACTGATTTGGTTTTGTACAGACTATTGGGCCCGGCACCATATTCGCGACATACTTGCGCGTAGCCAGAGGTTGAATAAGGGTTTTTGTACCGTGAAAAACCATCGTTAAAAGACATGGGCACTTTCATCCTTGCCGCATGTGGTACGACGCATGTGGTAATAGACATGAAATTTAAAGATTGAGTTGACAAGGGAGACCTCGGTTATTTGCATGTACCACACTGCGTTTGGTACATGACGTCACAATCTCGTTCACCATTTTCCCGTAGCGCCCGGCTAAACGGTATATAAGCCATTAATGTTAAAAAGTCGGTAAGTATCATAACACCATGTGACATAGCAAAGAAGAGGTGACTTAAAAAACCGACACGCAGCGGAATAGGGTTAAGTACTAGTAATTAAGAATTTATATAGTGATATAACATATGAAAAAGGCTTCTAAGAAACACACTACGAACAATTGGCAATAATAAAATATTTGAAGGATTGCCTTTCCATAACTATAAAAACACAATTTATACTCGTGGTAAAATTTCTATTCAGCTCTTTGCTGGAGCATCATTATGTACGTTCAACAGAAGAGGAAACTTGTTTTTTTTGCTTTTAGCCCAGCGAAATTATATAATTCAATTGGCAATAGGTAATTGTTTAGCTAAGTAAAAGTTTATGAAAGCTAATGCTAAAGATCTCGAAAACTGATTATCTCTTAAAGCGAACATAAAAAAAGGAACAAGGATTGGATATTTACGCAACTTTTTTAAATATTTCAGTATTTAGTTCGAATTAGCTGCAACTGTTAAAACTACTTATCATACCATTGCGAGTGACGAAAACGAAATGATTGTGGGAAAATATAACAAGTGATACTGTCAGTGCAACTCCCATCCCATAATGAATTCCTAAATTTATGTGGACATTCCACAGCAAAAGCTTATTGTTGTATAAAAACAATTTTATAAGAACGCCAGTCTCATTTTCGTAAGATGAGAACAAAAAAAAACAACTTCAGGATGAAGAACCACCCAAGATTTGAATCCTCTTACAATTCTTTCTCGTGCTGCAAAATGTTATTTGTTTTTCAGCTACAATAACTGTGAAATACTAGTCCTATTGGCGCGATTGTTAATACACAAAATTGCGGAGCTGCATCAGCAACAAATACAAACTTTCTCAAAAGAATACCAACTCCAGAAAACTTTTAAAAAAATCCAATAACAAGAAAAAATGAGGCTGTTTTCCAAGTTGTGTTCCCAATGTGAAGAACAAAACAAGGACAAAGAAATCTTTAAAAGACGTGAACAATAAGAACATCCAGTCCCTTGTTAGAGTTCACTGGATCTGATAAAAAGGCGAATTAATTAAAATCTCGTCGTGATTGGACAAATATAATTTAAAGCACCCATCAATACTATGTTAATATTTAGTGTTAATTTATGCATATAGTGTTAATTTATGCATATAGTGTTAATTTATGCATAAAGTGTGAATTTACACATATAGTGCTACTTTACGCACATAGTGTTAAGCGCGTATACGATACCTTTAGGAAAAAGAGAGGGTCATTGAAGAACTAAAAACACACAAACACACACGAGCGTAGGTATGGTAGAAAGGCGTAATTCCAAACGCAGTAAATTCGGCCACCACACTATATAAAAGTGCCAAGAATACCAAATAGTAAGTTAAAAATCGAATCGCAAACATTTATGTCGTAAACTTCATATTTTGAACTTTTGAAATCGCAAACATTTATGTCGTAAACTTCATATTTTGAACTTTTGAAATCGCAAACATTTATGTCGTAAACTTCATATTTTGAACTTTTGAAATCGCAAACATTTATGTCGTGAAATCCAGTTTTGAGCGTCTCTTTCGCAAACATTTATGTCGCAAAATTTATATTTGAACATCCAAAATCGCCAACATTTATGTCGTAAAATCAAGTTTTAAGCGTCTCTTTCGCAAACATTTATGCCGCAAAATCCTTTTTTTGAGCGTTCCATTTGCGGACATTTGTGAGGCGTTTTCGTTAAAAATGTATCCTCCCGAGTTTACTTTCAAACTGAAATAAAAAATTGTAATTAAAATGTCTTGTTTTAAGTCCGCTGCTTACAGCCTTGTATTTTGCATGAGAAAAAGTATTCAAAAAAATCCGCTAATTTAAACATTGTTTCTTTAGTGTTGTACCTTTACGTCCGTGTTGTGGGATATTTTATTTTTCGATTCAACACTCGATCGTATCAATTCACAATGATCATTTGAATTAATACATAGTTATTTGTTTATCTTTCGGGGGAAATACCCAGTTTAGCGGCTTTTATTTAACTTTGCTATTTAAAAAATCGTTTTATCGTGTAAGCGTAGTGCGTTTTAGCGAACACACTAAATAAACATTGTGGCAAAAAACAATACATAAGCAAAATAATTTGTTTGCATATCCGATGCAAAGAAAAAACAGTGCAATAAAAAATTTAACCGAAATATATCGCGAATAAGAAGCACGTAATCAAAGTATTGTCAATGTTTTTTTTCCATTATGATTTTCTTTTTATATTTACTTCTCTACACCTAAATATGATATACGGTATAGAGCAGCTGTTGTAATAGTACCTACATTCGACTTCCATTATAAATAATTGCAAAATGCACGTTAACTTATAATATTAAATGGAAATCGACGGAGGTCTGAAGACCTTACTCTTCTATATTGCACAAACATCTAATGCTATGATAACCAACCTAAGAGATGGTTTTCTGATTGTATTATCGTTTAATATAAAAAAATTTAGAGCTTGACATTCTAGGTTGTGAGAATAAATTAGATCTCGTTATATCTAAATTTACCCACACGGTTTGAACAAATGTGAAGAAGTAACAAAGAAAATGAAATCGGGAGTAAACCCCCTATTTAATGCAATACAAGCAATGAATAGACATTTACTAACGTAATGTTTAAAATAAAAGTACAGCATGACTTTTGCCAGTGTTGCTGTACTTATGAACAAGTCTGGTGGCGTTGCATAAGTAAGTACTACTAGTGATTTTGTGGTCTTCGGTAGCAATTCAACCTGGCCTATTGATTTAAATCCTCTTGTATCAGGGTTGGTTTTTTTTAAATCAATTGTTTGTATAAGATTAGTATTAACATAGGTATTTGATCATACCAAACAGCTTAGCTAATTTTTATTTCGGAGTAATAGAGTGTCATAAATGTTTAATTTCTTTTAGGTTTATCAAAATGCGACTTCTTTGGCTTTTGGGCATTGTCATTTGCTTTGGCAATGTTTATGGAGGCTATGATGCTGAAGAGGTGAAGAATCTGAAATTTCCTGAATGGCCAAAAGATTTTGCCTTTAGTGCAAATGGTAGACGTAAAGGAGAATACTGTATCTCTGTTACAACTGGACATCAGAAAAGCGAAGATGATTATTTCTGTGTCAATATCCGAAAAGGTTTCCAAAACCCCTTGCTACACTGGATTCAAGGACGTAAGTTTTAGTTGCATAATTTTTTGGCAGGCAGGAATTATAATTACAAATCTATATATTTTTTTATTTAATCTTATTTTTACTCTTACTTAACAATATTCTTTACTATTTCTGGAACAGAACCTATGGCTGGATTTAAATGCACTGAAATATCTGAGCCAAATGATTCACAATTTAACGGAAATCGGTTTTTGTGCATCCCTCCAATGATACATTACAACTTCAAATGGTCACACAACGGAGAAATTAAGGGTATGAAATGTATCCCATTCGGTGATCAAAATGACGCACATTGGAAAAATAATTACTTATGCAGCGGCAAAGAAAAGGAGCAGTCTAACGATCGATACCCCATATGGCCAACTGAATTTAAATGGAGTTATGCTGGATCAATCCGTGGTTATGATTGTCTGGCCGTAGAGGAACCAAGTGAGCCTCTTAAGCACCATTGGGGAGATAACTTTTTGTGTGCAAAATCAGGAAAGGGAATAAAATCAATTGGTATGAAATGGTCTTGGAAAGGTAAGTAGCACTGACACGCACGTTCTTTTCTTAAATAGAAGGCCTGTCTATTTGCAAAAATATTGTGTCTAAAACCTGCTGATGAAGTTATCCTACTAAATTGTGAAAAGGAAATTTTCAAGCAAATTGACGTCAAACGTGTTCTATAAACTTGACGTAACACGTTTCTTCAAAACTAAGGCATGTTCTTTTCCATTGATAATTTAATATTCATATTTAATATTAATGTTTAATATTGAGAATGTAACATCGCTTTTTTAGGACCCATTAAGGGAATGCGTTGTACCAACATCAAAGAACCAGCTGATCCGCATCATTGGGGCGATAACTATCTTTGTGTTCCGCATGGTTCTCCATATCAATTCCAATATTCAAATCATGGTTTGATCAACACAAAAGAATGCATTCAAATTATCGAGCCAAGTGATCCCAACACATGGGCAGATAACTTTCTCTGCGCAGAACACGACAAAAATGTAAGATATCCAAAATGGCCATCAGAGTTCAAATGGAGCTTTGCTGGAGCACTTCGGGATCATGAGTGTGTTGCCATCAGAGAGCCAGGAGAACCAGCTAACCACCATTGGGGAGACAACTTCTTTTGTGCAAGATCAGGAGTTACGTTTAAACCTGTTGGCATGAAATGGTCCTGGAAAGGTAAATCAAAATTAGTTAATTATTTTTAATTGAGCATTTAAGGCAGTGTTAATGCGATTGGACAAACTTCCGTAAAACTATTTAGTTCTTTAAGAGTCTCTTTATAATCCCTGTGGAAAACAATAACGACTGGCTTTTTGTATTATTATTTATTTATTGTATTAGTCTCCAAGTAACTGGATTACAGGGTGCACTCCATTATTTAGTTGATTCATACCCTGATTCAAGCCAAACACTTAAATAAAAACTGAAATAAATGCTAATTCCCACGCAATGCAGATGTCTCGTACCATTTAGCATATTTCCTTTTTGAATTGTCGCGACAATTCCTTTAGTAAGTTTAAAAAAACATGTGCAAAAGTACGAATGCTTAAACTTCTATCATGCAGGTCCTATCAAGGGAATGCGTTGTACTAACATCAAAGAACCTGCTGACCCCACTATTGGAGTGATAACTATCTTTGTGTGCCAAATGATTCACCATACATATTTGAATACTCTCACGCTGGACCTATTAATCACAGAGATTGCATCCAATGGAACGAACCAAGTGATCCACATACTTGGAAAGATAATTATGTGTGCTCAGTTGATCAGGATAAACACAAACGCTATCCAAAATGGCCATCCGAGTTTAAATGGAGTTACGCTGGTGTTTTGAATGGCTACGATTGTCTTGCGATTAGAGAGCCTAGCGAGCCAGCTAATCACCATTGGGGAGATAATTACTTGTGTGCAAAATCAGGAAAGGACTTAAAAACTATTGGAATGAGGTGGTCTTGGGCGGGTAAGTGTTAATGACATGTTAGGTGAGAGATGCACCCGTACTTTAAGATCTTAAGATGCTAATCGGATTACGTTTTATTTATAAAGATTGTAATGATTATCAAAACAGAATAAAGAGTGATCGATATTTAAACATCAGATCATATCTTTCTTATAGGTTCGGTCGATTCGTGGTATGCGTTGTACCAATATCAAAGAACCAGCCGATCCCCATCATTGGGGCGATAACTATCTTTGTGTTCCGCATGATTCTCCATATCAATTCCAGTATTCAAATCACGGTTTAATCAACACAAAAGCATGTATTCAGATAACTGAGCCAAGTGATCCTCACACATGGAAAGATAACTTTCTTTGTGATGACAATTTAGATGAAATACAACGTTATCCTAGATGGCCTAGTGAGTTTTTATGGAGCTATGCTGGAGCCAAAAGTGGTTATGATTGTCTTGCAGTTAGAGAACCAGGAGAGCCTGCTAATCATCACTGGGGTGACAACTTTTTCTGCGCAAGATCAGGAAGAGAATTCAAATCTGTTGGCATGAAGTGGTCCTGGAACGGTAATGACTCCTAACTGCATGTGTTTAGTTACCATTTGTTTAATGTGCCGTGCCAAATATTTTTTCTGTTAATAATGATGATAATTAATATCTTTCGATTCTATTTTTAATATCGTACGTTTCTTTTCTAGTTAGACTTTGTTACAATCGCTTATTCTATTAATATAGGCCCTATCAAAGGAATGAGATGCACCAATATCAAAGAACCTGCCGATCCTCACTATTGGAGTGATAACTATTTATGCGTACCGAATGATTCACCGTACCACTTTAAGTACTCTCATGCTGGGCCGATCAATTTGAAGGAGTGTATTCAAATTAATGAACCAAGTGACCCTCACACGTGGAAAGATAACTACGTGTGCGCAGATAACGCAGAGAAATCAAAACGCTTCCCTCTGTGGCCATCAGAGTTTAAATGGAGCTATGCAGGCCCATTGAAAGGCTACGACTGTGTTGCCATAAGAGAACCGAGTGAACCGGCTAATCATCACTGGGGAGATAATTTTTTCTGTGTAAAATCAGGAAAATCACTGCGGTCCGTAGGAATGAGATATTCTTGGGCAGGTTAGTAAATACTTTGACTAAAATTGTTTATTTGTTTACGCTATTAGGTCCAATAATATTGACCATTACTCGAAACTACCCTTTAATTTTTATGTACTCCTTGTAATAGGAAAAATTTAATAACTTTTTTTAGGATTATACTTAGAACTTGTAACTTACAACACAGGAATCGTTCTGTAAATTTTGGAAGCGTAATTCTTTTTATTTTCCGTTTTTTTCTTCGGATTTTACCTAAATATCTCGAAACATCGAATTTTCAGGAAGTTTTGGCATTTTTTTGCGAATTATGTAAAGACTTGAAAATAGGCTAAATAACTTTTATTCTGCCTACAAAAACTATAAATAGAATGTTAAAATTTGTTCTAGAACTAAATTTTTTGGATTTTAAGCAGATGTTTGTAGTTTAGACAAATTTTAAGCATCCTATGACTTCACAGAAAAGGTACTGACACAAACAAAGATTTAGTGTTGCCATTCGGTTCATTTTATCACGTAATCTAAGTGTGCCAAGTTTTGATTTAAATTGTCAAGTCTATAATAAACGATTGAGGGGTGGGTGGTAACGCATATGAAATAGAGTTAAACGTACTTTTCTGCAAAATACAAATATCTTTTGTAGGTCCAATCCGAGGCATGCGTTGCACCAACCTGAAAGAACCAGCTGATCCTCACCATTGGGGTGATAATCATCTCTGTGTTCCAAATGACACACCATATAACTTCAAGTTTTCATTTGCTGGACCAATTTATGGGGAACATTGCATTCAAATTACCGAACCAAGTGATCCACATACATGGAAAGACAACTACCTGTGTCATGGTGAATTAAGATATCCAGTATGGCCGAATGATTTTAGATGGAGCTTGGCTGGAAGGATTGCAGGCTATGACTGTCTAGCTATTCTAGAACCTAGTGAACCAGAGAAACACCATTGGCATGATAATTTCTTTTGCGTGAGATCCGGCGTTGGTCTGGTATCAGTCAATATAAAATGGTCATTTGCAGGTACAGGAGCTATTCCATAAATGACTATTAAAACATCTTTCTTCAGAATGTTTTTATTAATAATTTACGGATTAATGATTACGTTTAAGTTAGGTTTATTATCAATACGCTTTGGGTTGGTTGTTTCAGACTATGGGAGATGTGCACATTCTGTGATATGTTGGGCAATTATAACACGTCCCTTTTCGACCTTTCACCACGTCGAAAAAAGCCGTACATCGTGTAATTGAAAAATCACAGTTTAATTTATTTTTTAAAGTTGTTTTATCCAATATGCTTTAGGTCCAATTAAAGGAATGCGCTGCACAAACATCAAAGAACCAGCAGATCCACATCATTGGGGTGATAATTATTTATGCGTACCAAAATCAAGTCCTTATCATTTTGATTATTCTCATGCTGGAAAAATTCGCGGAAAAGAGTGCATACAATGGTTAGAAACCAGTGATCCCAACACGTGGAGAGATAATTTTGTCTGTCACGCAAAAACTGGATACCCTAAATGGCCGGAAGATTTCGCATGGAGTATGGCAGGGCCAGTGAAAGGATACCAGTGTGTGCAAATTAGAGAACCTGCTGATCCAGACACATGGAATGATAATTACTTCTGCTGGAAGAGAGGCCCAGGAAGAAGTGATCCCCAATTAAGATGGAGTTTTGCTGGTAAGATTTTTCATGTTTTAATGTTCTTTTTGAAGTAAAGAAAAATCATGTCTTTTAATGATAACTATTGCAATGATAAATTTATGCCTTTCAGGTCCAATAGCCAATATGAGATGCACGCAAGTCTTGGAACCTGCTGATCCACACACTTGGCAAGATAACTATCTATGTGTACCAAAAGATTCACCTTACAATTTTGTTTGGTCATACGCAGGCGCCAAACGTGGTTTGTCCTGCGTACGATGGCATGAGGCGGCAGATAAACATACTTGGCATGATAACTTCATGTGTAACAAGAAATACAACTCCGTATGAATTTATTATACTCAGAATAAATAAAACCTTTACTTTTCTTTCTTTTTCATTGTTCTTATTTTAGAGCGGATATTTTCCAACAAATATCTTTGCGTTTGATTGAGTCGCGCAATAAATATACAGTTGCAGTTCATGTTATAAAAGGTTGAATATTTGCTGAGTCGAGACATTTTTAGGCAAGCACCCTTTTTAGTATGGCATTTTTTCTGTTGGCAAATGTCATAACGTGGTACTTTAACATGGATTTTTAGACTCGAGCGAAATAAAGGCTACGGTAATAGTCATAATAAGTATTGTCTGCAAATAAAGGTGCTAGATATACTAAATTTATCTTTGACCAGGTAATTGAGGAGGCAGGAGTAACTTCAATGGGTACAATTTTATTGTATTCTTCAAGTGGCTGTGCTATTATTTGCGGTGTAAGGTTCCAGTGTTGTCAGCTTGACCGACTGACTTTATGTTGTTTCGCAACCGTAGCAACCAAGTCCATGTAGTCCGAGTGGAATTTTCCAACTCGCTCTATTAAAAAAAATTCTTGGACTACTAGATAACTCTATTCCTGCTGGGCCTCTTAGGGGCTTCTCAATGTTGGGGGGGGGGCTGATTCGTCCCCCTGTGTAATTTGTACAATTGTTTTTGGTTGGACTTGAAACTTACCACAAGTGTTTTCCAGGTATTAATA
>JASGCC010002192.1:0-29899 GCA_030067915.1 Hydractinia echinata | reverse complement strand
TGATCACGTGTAAGGCCTTTATTAGGCTGCAAAAGGCCATATTACAGCCTTTAGAGGCCTGTACACGTAGTTGACGGTGTTATAAGGCCATGGCACAATGGAAAACGACTTGGACGTCGTAGTCCATTGAGAGTGGAACACTAGAGATGGTAACCTGCGGACGTGGAACCACGTGATCTACGTGTAAGGCCTTTATTAGGCTGCAAAAGGCCATATTACAGCCTTTAGAGGCCTGTACACGTAGTTGACGGTGTTATAAGGCCATGGCACAATGGAAAACGACTTGGTACGTCGTAGTCCATTGAGAGTGGAAGCACTAGACCGATGGTAACCTGCGGAGAGCGGAACCACGTGATCTACGTGTAAGGCCTTTATTAGGCTGCAAAAGGCCATATTACAGCCTTTAGAGGCCTGTACACGTAGTTGACGGTGTTATAAGGCCATGGCACAATGGAAAACGACTTGGTACGTCGTAGTCCATTGAGAGTGGAAGCACTAGACCGATGGTAACCTGCGGAGGCGAGAACCACGTGATCTACGTGTAAGGCCTTTATTAGGCTGCAAAAGGCCATATTACAGCCTTTAGAGGCCTGTACACGTAGTTGACGGTGTTATAAGGCCATGGCACAATGGAAAACGACTTGGTACGTCGTAGTCCATTGAGAGTGGAAGCACTAGACCGATGGTAACCTGCGGAGGGCGGAACCACGTGATCTACGTGTAAGGCCTTTATTAGGCTGCAAAAGGCCATATTACAGCCTTTAGAGGCCTGTACACGTAGTTGACGGTGTTATAAGGCCATGGCACAATGGAAAACGACTTGGTACGTCGTAGTCCATTGAGAGTGGAACACTAGATAGGTAACCTGCAGGCACGCGGAACCACGTGATTACGTGTAAGGCCTTTATTAGGCTGCAAAAGGCCATATTACAGCCTTTAGAGGCCTGTACACGTAGTTGACGGTGTTATAAGGCCATGGCACAATGAAAACGACTTGGTACGTCGTAGTCCATTGAGAGTGGAAGCACTAGACCGATGGTAACCTGCGGAGGGCGAGGAACCACGTGATCTACGTGTAAGGCCTTTATTAGGCTGCAAAAGGCCATATTACAGCCTTTAGAGGCCTGTACACGTAGTTGACGGTGTTATAAGGCCATGGCACAATGGAAAACGACTTGGTACGTCGTAGTCCATTGAGAGTGGAAACACTAGATATGGTAACCTGCGGAGGCGCGAGGAACCACGTGATCTACGTGTAAGGCCTTTATTAGGCTGCAAAAGGCCATATTACAGCCTTTAGAGGCCTGTACACGTAGTTGACGGTGTTATAAGGCCATGGCACAATGGAAAACGACTTGGTACGTCGTAGTCCATTGAGAGTGGAAGCACTAGAAGATGGTAACCTGCGGAGGGCGAGGAACCACGTGATCTACGTGTAAGGCCTTTATTAGGCTGCAAAAGGCCATATTACAGCCTTTAGAGGCCTGTACACGTAGTTGACGGTGTTATAAGGCCATGGCACAATGGAAAACGACTTGTACGTCGTAGTCCATTGAGAGTGGAACACTAGACCGATGGTAACCTGCGGAGGGCGAGGAACCACGTGATCTACGTGTAAGGCCTTTATTAG
The DNA here is from genome assembly GCA_030067915.1 of Hydractinia echinata. Taxonomy (NCBI): domain Eukaryota; kingdom Metazoa; phylum Cnidaria; class Hydrozoa; order Anthoathecata; family Hydractiniidae; genus Hydractinia; species Hydractinia echinata. Next base: position 28,269 of record JASGCC010002192.1, on the reverse strand, counting down.
GCTGCAAAAGGCCATATTACAGCCTTTAGAGGCCTGTACACGTAGTTGACGGTGTTATAAGGCCATGGCACAATGGAAAACGACTTGGTACGTCGTAGTCCATTGAGAGTGGAACACTAGACCGATGGTAACCTGCGGAGCGAGGAACCACGTGATCTACGTGTAAGGCCTTTATTAGGCTGCAAAAGGCCATATTACAGCCTTTAGAGGCCTGTACACGTAGTTGACGGTGTTATAAGGCCATGGCACAATGGAAAACGACTTGGTACGTCGTAGTCCATTGAGAGTGGAACACTAGACCGATGGTAACCTGCGGAGCGAGGAACCACGTGATCTACGTGTAAGGCCTTTATTAGGCTGCAAAAGGCCATATTACAGCCTTTAGAGGCCTGTACACGTAGTTGACGGTGTTATAAGGCCATGGCACAATGGAAAACGACTTGGACGTCGTAGTCCATTGAGAGTGGAAGCACTAGAGATGGTAACCTGCGGCGCGGAACCACGTGATCTACGTGTAAGGCCTTTATTAGGCTGCAAAAGGCCATATTACAGCCTTTAGAGGCCTGTACACGTAGTTGACGGTGTTATAAGGCCATGGCACAATGGAAAACGACTTGGTACGTCGTAGTCCATTGAGAGTGGAACACTAGACCGATGGTAACCTGCGGAGACGCGGAACCACGTGATCTACGTGTAAGGCCTTTATTAGGCTGCAAAAGGCCATATTACAGCCTTTAGAGGCCTGTACACGTAGTTGACGGTGTTATAAGGCCATGGCACAATGGAAAACGACTTGGTACGTCGTAGTCCATTGAGAGTGGAACACTAGACCGATGGTAACCTGCGGAGGCGAGGAACCACGTGATCTACGTGTAAGGCCTTTATTAGGCTGCAAAAGGCCATATTACAGCCTTTAGAGGCCTGTACACGTAGTTGACGGTGTTATAAGGCCATGGCACAATGGAAAACGACTTGGTACGTCGTAGTCCATTGAGAGTGGAAGCACTAGAGATGGTAACCTGCGGCACGGGAACCACGTGATCTACGTGTAAGGCCTTTATTAGGCTGCAAAAGGCCATATTACAGCCTTTAGAGGCCTGTACACGTAGTTGACGGTGTTATAAGGCCATGGCACAATGGAAAACGACTTGGACGTCGTAGTCCATTGAGAGTGGAACACTAGACCGATGGTAACCTGCGGACGCGGAACCACGTGATCTACGTGTAAGGCCTTTATTAGGCTGCAAAAGGCCATATTACAGCCTTTAGAGGCCTGTACACGTAGTTGACGGTGTTATAAGGCCATGGCACAATGGAAAACGACTTGGTACGTCGTAGTCCATTGAGAGTGGAAGCACTAGACCGATGGTAACCTGCGGAGGCGAGGAACCACGTGATCTACGTGTAAGGCCTTTATTAGGCTGCAAAAGGCCATATTACAGCCTTTAGAGGCCTGTACACGTAGTTGACGGTGTTATAAGGCCATGGCACAATGGAAAACGACTTGGTACGTCGTAGTCCATTGAGAGTGGAAGCACTAGACCGATGGTAACCTGCGGGGCGAACCACGTGATCTACGTGTAAGGCCTTTATTAGGCTGCAAAAGGCCATATTACAGCCTTTAGAGGCCTGTACACGTAGTTGACGGTGTTATAAGGCCATGGCACAATGGAAAACGACTTGGTACGTCGTAGTCCATTGAGAGTGGAACACTAGAAGATGGTAACCTGCGGACGTGGAACCACGTGATTACGTGTAAGGCCTTTATTAGGCTGCAAAAGGCCATATTACAGCCTTTAGAGGCCTGTACACGTAGTTGACGGTGTTATAAGGCCATGGCACAATGGAAAACGACTTGGTACGTCGTAGTCCATTGAGAGTGGAAAACACTAGATGGTAACCTGCGGACGAGGAACCACGTGATCTACGTGTAAGGCCTTTATTAGGCTGCAAAAGGCCATATTACAGCCTTTAGAGGCCTGTACACGTAGTTGACGGTGTTATAAGGCCATGGCACAATGGAAAACGACTTGGTACGTCGTAGTCCATTGAGAGTGGAACACTAGACCGATGGTAACCTGCGGAGGCGCGGAACCACGTGATCTACGTGTAAGGCCTTTATTAGGCTGCAAAAGGCCATATTACAGCCTTTAGAGGCCTGTACACGTAGTTGACGGTGTTATAAGGCCATGGCACAATGGAAAACGACTTGGACGTCGTAGTCCATTGAGAGTGGAACACTAGACCGATGGTAACCTGCGGAGGGCGAGGAACCACGTGATCTACGTGTAAGGCCTTTATTAGGCTGCAAAAGGCCATATTACAGCCTTTAGAGGCCTGTACACGTAGTTGACGGTGTTATAAGGCCATGGCACAATGGAAAACGACTTGGTACGTCGTAGTCCATTGAGAGTGGAACACTAGACCGATGGTAACCTGCGGAGGGCGAGGAACCACGTGATCTACGTGTAAGGCCTTTATTAGGCTGCAAAAGGCCATATTACAGCCTTTAGAGGCCTGTACACGTAGTTGACGGTGTTATAAGGCCATGGCACAATGGAAAACGACTTTACGTCGTAGTCCATTGAGAGTGGAAACACTAGACCGATGGTAACCTGCGGAGGCGAGAACCACGTGATCTACGTGTAAGGCCTTTATTAGGCTGCAAAAGGCCATATTACAGCCTTTAGAGGCCTGTACACGTAGTTGACGGTGTTATAAGGCCATGGCACAATGGAAAACGACTTGGTACGTCGTAGTCCATTGAGAGTGGAACACTAGAGATGGTAACCTGCGGACGTGGAACCACGTGATCTACGTGTAAGGCCTTTATTAGGCTGCAAAAGGCCATATTACAGCCTTTAGAGGCCTGTACACGTAGTTGACGGTGTTATAAGGCCATGGCACAATGGAAAACGACTTGGTACGTCGTAGTCCATTGAGAGTGGAACACTAGACCGATGGTAACCTGCGGAGGGCGAGGAACCACGTGATCTACGTGTAAGGCCTTTATTAGGCTGCAAAAGGCCATATTACAGCCTTTAGAGGCCTGTACACGTAGTTGACGGTGTTATAAGGCCATGGCACAATGGAAAACGACTTGGTACGTCGTAGTCCATTGAGAGTGGAAACACTAGACCGATGGTAACCTGCGGAGGGCGGAACCACGTGATCTACGTGTAAGGCCTTTATTAGGCTGCAAAAGGCCATATTACAGCCTTTAGAGGCCTGTACACGTAGTTGACGGTGTTATAAGGCCATGGCACAATGGAAAACGACTTGGACGTCGTAGTCCATTGAGAGTGGAACACTAGACCGATGGTAACCTGCGGAGGGGCGGAACCACGTGATCTACGTGTAAGGCCTTTATTAGGCTGCAAAAGGCCATATTACAGCCTTTAGAGGCCTGTACACGTAGTTGACGGTGTTATAAGGCCATGGCACAATGGAAAACGACTTTACGTCGTAGTCCATTGAGAGTGGAAACACTAGACCGATGGTAACCTGCGGAGAGGGCGGAACCACGTGATCTACGTGTAAGGCCTTTATTAGGCTGCAAAAGGCCATATTACAGCCTTTAGAGGCCTGTACACGTAGTTGACGGTGTTATAAGGCCATGGCACAATGGAAAACGACTTGGTACGTCGTAGTCCATTGAGAGTGGAACACTAGACCGATGGTAACCTGCGGAGGGCGGAAACCACGTGATCTACGTGTAAGGCCTTTATTAGGCTGCAAAAGGCCATATTACAGCCTTTAGAGGCCTGTACACGTAGTTGACGGTGTTATAAGGCCATGGCACAATGGAAAACGACTTGGTACGTCGTAGTCCATTGAGAGTGGATAGATAGATGGTAACCTGCGGACGCGGAACCACGTGATCTACGTGTAAGGCCTTTATTAGGCTGCAAAAGGCCATATTACAGCCTTTAGAGGCCTGTACACGTAGTTGACGGTGTTATAAGGCCATGGCACAATGGAAAACGACTTGGTACGTCGTAGTCCATTGAGAGTGGAAACACTAGACCGATGGTAACCTGCGGAGGGCGAGGAACCACGTGATCTACGTGTAAGGCCTTTATTAGGCTGCAAAAGGCCATATTACAGCCTTTAGAGGCCTGTACACGTAGTTGACGGTGTTATAAGGCCATGGCACAATGGAAAACGACTTGGTACGTCGTAGTCCATTGAGAGTGGAAGACTAGACCGATGGTAACCTGCGGACGTGGAACCACGTGATCTACGTGTAAGGCCTTTATTAGGCTGCAAAAGGCCATATTACAGCCTTTAGAGGCCTGTACACGTAGTTGACGGTGTTATAAGGCCATGGCGCAAATGGAAAACGACTTGGACGTCGTAGTCCATTGAGAGTGGAAGCACTAGACCGATGGTAACCTGCGGAGAGGAACCACGTGATCTACGTGTAAGGCCTTTATTAGGCTGCAAAAGGCCATATTACAGCCTTTAGAGGCCTGTACACGTAGTTGACGGTGTTATAAGGCCATGGCACAATGGAAAACGACTTGGTACGTCGTAGTCCATTGAGAGTGGAAACACTAGACCGATGGTAACCTGCGGAGGCGCGAGGAACCACGTGATCTACGTGTAAGGCCTTTATTAGGCTGCAAAAGGCCATATTACAGCCTTTAGAGGCCTGTACACGTAGTTGACGGTGTTATAAGGCCATGGCACAATGGAAAACGACTTGGTACGTCGTAGTCCATTGAGAGTGGAACACTAGACCGATGGTAACCTGCGGAGGGGCAGGAACCACGTGATCTACGTGTAAGGCCTTTATTAGGCTGCAAAAGGCCATATTACAGCCTTTAGAGGCCTGTACACGTAGTTGACGGTGTTATAAGGCCATGGCACAATGGAAAACGACTTACGTCGTAGTCCATTGAGAGTGGAACACTAGACCGATGGTAACCTGCGGAGGGGCGGAACCACGTGATCTACGTGTAAGGCCTTTATTAGGCTGCAAAAGGCCATATTACAGCCTTTAGAGGCCTGTACACGTAGTTGACGGTGTTATAAGGCCATGGCACAATGGAAAACGACTTGGTACGTCGTAGTCCATTGAGAGTGGAACACTAGAGATGGTAACCTGCGGCACGGGAACCACGTGATCTACGTGTAAGGCCTTTATTAGGCTGCAAAAGGCCATATTACAGCCTTTAGAGGCCTGTACACGTAGTTGACGGTGTTATAAGGCCATGGCACAATGGAAAACGACTTGGTACGTCGTAGTCCATTGAGAGTGGAAACACTAGACCGATGGTAACCTGCGGAGGGCGAGGAACCACGTGATCTACGTGTAAGGCCTTTATTAGGCTGCAAAAGGCCATATTACAGCCTTTAGAGGCCTGTACACGTAGTTGACGGTGTTATAAGGCCATGGCACAATGGAAAACGACTTGGTACGTCGTAGTCCATTGAGAGTGGAACACTAGACCGATGGTAACCTGCGGAGGGCGAGGAACCACGTGATCTACGTGTAAGGCCTTTATTAGGCTGCAAAAGGCCATATTACAGCCTTTAGAGGCCTGTACACGTAGTTGACGGTGTTATAAGGCCATGGCACAATGGAAAACGACTTGGACGTCGTAGTCCATTGAGAGTGGAACACTAGACCGATGGTAACCTGCGGAGGGCGAGGAACCACGTGATCTACGTGTAAGGCCTTTATTAGGCTGCAAAAGGCCATATTACAGCCTTTAGAGGCCTGTACACGTAGTTGACGGTGTTATAAGGCCATGGCACAATGGAAAACGACTTTACGTCGTAGTCCATTGAGAGTGGAACACTAGACCGATGGTAACCTGCGGAGGGCGAGGAACCACGTGATCTACGTGTAAGGCCTTTATTAGGCTGCAAAAGGCCATATTACAGCCTTTAGAGGCCTGTACACGTAGTTGACGGTGTTATAAGGCCATGGCACAATGGAAAACGACTTGGTACGTCGTAGTCCATTGAGAGTGGAAACACTAGACCGATGGTAACCTGCGGACGTGGAACCACGTGATCTACGTGTAAGGCCTTTATTAGGCTGCAAAAGGCCATATTACAGCCTTTAGAGGCCTGTACACGTAGTTGACGGTGTTATAAGGCCATGGCACAATGGAAAACGACTTGGTACGTCGTAGTCCATTGAGAGTGGAAACACTAGACCGATGGTAACCTGCGGAGGGCGAGGAACCACGTGATCTACGTGTAAGGCCTTTATTAGGCTGCAAAAGGCCATATTACAGCCTTTAGAGGCCTGTACACGTAGTTGACGGTGTTATAAGGCCATGGCACAATGGAAAACGACTTGGTACGTCGTAGTCCATTGAGAGTGGAACACTAGACCGATGGTAACCTGCGGAGGGCGGAACCACGTGATCTACGTGTAAGGCCTTTATTAGGCTGCAAAAGGCCATATTACAGCCTTTAGAGGCCTGTACACGTAGTTGACGGTGTTATAAGGCCATGGCACAATGGAAAACGACTTGGTACGTCGTAGTCCATTGAGAGTGGAAACACTAGAGATGGTAACCTGCAGGCACGTGGAACCACGTGATCTACGTGTAAGGCCTTTATTAGGCTGCAAAAGGCCATATTACAGCCTTTAGAGGCCTGTACACGTAGTTGACGGTGTTATAAGGCCATGGCACAATGGAAAACGACTTGGTACGTCGTAGTCCATTGAGAGTGGAACACTAGACCGATGGTAACCTGCGGAGGCGCGGAACCACGTGATCTACGTGTAAGGCCTTTATTAGGCTGCAAAAGGCCATATTACAGCCTTTAGAGGCCTGTACACGTAGTTGACGGTGTTATAAGGCCATGGCACAATGGAAAACGACTTTACGTCGTAGTCCATTGAGAGTGGAACACTAGACCGATGGTAACCTGCGGAGGGTGAGGAACCACGTGATCTACGTGTAAGGCCTTTATTAGGCTGCAAAAGGCCATATTACAGCCTTTAGAGGCCTGTACACGTAGTTGACGGTGTTATAAGGCCATGGCACAATGGAAAACGACTTGGTACGTCGTAGTCCATTGAGAGTGGAACACTAGAAGATGGTAACCTGCAGGACGGGAACCACGTGATCTACGTGTAAGGCCTTTATTAGGCTGCAAAAGGCCATATTACAGCCTTTAGAGGCCTGTACACGTAGTTGACGGTGTTATAAGGCCATGGCACAATGGAAAACGACTTGGTACGTCGTAGTCCATTGAGAGTGGAACACTAGACCGATGGTAACCTGCGGAGGGCGAGGAACCACGTGATCTACGTGTAAGGCCTTTATTAGGCTGCAAAAGGCCATATTACAGCCTTTAGAGGCCTGTACACGTAGTTGACGGTGTTATAAGGCCATGGCACAATGGAAAACGACTTGGTACGTCGTAGTCCATTGAGAGTGGAACACTAGACCGATGGTAACCTGCGGAGGGCGGAACCACGTGATCTACGTGTAAGGCCTTTATTAGGCTGCAAAAGGCCATATTACAGCCTTTAGAGGCCTGTACACGTAGTTGACGGTGTTATAAGGCCATGGCACAATGGAAAACGACTTGGTACGTCGTAGTCCATTGAGAGTGGAAGACTAATAGATGGTAACCTGCGGACGTGGAACCACGTGATCTACGTGTAAGGCCTTTATTAGGCTGCAAAAGGCCATATTACAGCCTTTAGAGGCCTGTACACGTAGTTGACGGTGTTATAAGGCCATGGCACAATGGAAAACGACTTGGTACGTCGTAGTCCATTGAGAGTGGAACACTAGACCGATGGTAACCTGCGGAGCGCGCGGAACCACGTGATCTACGTGTAAGGCCTTTATTAGGCTGCAAAAGGCCATATTACAGCCTTTAGAGGCCTGTACACGTAGTTGACGGTGTTATAAGGCCATGGCACAATGGAAAACGACTTGGTACGTCGTAGTCCATTGAGAGTGGAACACTAGACCGATGGTAACCTGCGGAGGCGAGGAACCACGTGATCTACGTGTAAGGCCTTTATTAGGCTGCAAAAGGCCATATTACAGCCTTTAGAGGCCTGTACACGTGTTGACGGTGTTATAAGGCCATGGCACAATGGAAAACGACTTGGTACGTCAGTCCATTGAGAGTGGAAACACTAGACCGATGGTAACCTGCGGAGGCGCGAGGAACCACGTGATCTACGTGTAAGGCCTTTATTAGGCTGCAAAAGGCCATATTACAGCCTTTAGAGGCCTGTACACGTAGTTGACGGTGTTATAAGGCCATGGCAATGGAAAACGACTTGGACGTCGTAGTCCATTGAGAGTGGAACACTAGACCGATGGTAACCTGCGGAGGGCGAGGAACCACGTGATCTACGTGTAAGGCCTTTATTAGGCTGCAAAAGGCCATATTACAGCCTTTAGAGGCCTGTACACGTAGTTGACGGTGTTATAAGGCCATGGCACAATGGAAAACGACTTTACGTCGTAGTCCATTGAGAGTGGAAACACTAGACCGATGGTAACCTGCGAGGGGCGAGGAACCACGTGATCTACGTGTAAGGCCTTTATTAGGCTGCAAAAGGCCATATTACAGCCTTTAGAGGCCTGTACACGTAGTTGACGGTGTTATAAGGCCATGGCACAATGGAAAACGACTTGGACGTCGTAGTCCATTGAGAGTGGAAGCACTAGAGATGGTAACCTGCGGACGTGGAACCACGTGATCTACGTGTAAGGCCTTTATTAGGCTGCAAAAGGCCATATTACAGCCTTTAGAGGCCTGTACACGTAGTTGACGGTGTTATAAGGCCATGGCACAATGGAAAACGACTTTACGTCGTAGTCCATTGAGAGTGGAACACTAGACCGATGGTAACCTGCGGAGGGCGAGGAACCACGTGATCTACGTGTAAGGCCTTTATTAGGCTGCAAAAGGCCATATTACAGCCTTTAGAGGCCTGTACACGTAGTTGACGGTGTTATAAGGCCATGGCACAATGGAAAACGACTTGGTACGTCGTAGTCCATTGAGAGTGGAACACTAGAGATGGTAACCTGCGGGGCGGGAACCACGTGATCTACGTGTAAGGCCTTTATTAGGCTGCAAAAGGCCATATTACAGCCTTTAGAGGCCTGTACACGTAGTTGACGGTGTTATAAGGCCATGGCACAATGGAAAACGACTTGGTACGTCGTAGTCCATTGAGAGTGGAACACTAGACCGATGGTAACCTGGAGGGCGGGAACCACGTGATCTACGTGTAAGGCCTTTATTAGGCTGCAAAAGGCCATATTACAGCCTTTAGAGGCCTGTACACGTAGTTGACGGTGTTATAAGGCCATGGCACAATGGAAAACGACTTGGTACGTCGTAGTCCATTGAGAGTGGAAACACTAGACCGATGGTAACTGCGGAGGGCGAGGAACCACGTGATCTACGTGTAAGGCCTTTATTAGGCTGCAAAAGGCCATATTACAGCCTTTAGAGGCCTGTACACGTAGTTGACGGTGTTATAAGGCCATGGCACAATGGAAAACGACTTGGACGTCGTAGTCCATTGAGAGTGGAAACACTAGACCGATGGTAACCTGCGGAGGGCGAGGAACCACGTGATCTACGTGTAAGGCCTTTATTAGGCTGCAAAAGGCCATATTACAGCCTTTAGAGGCCTGTACACGTAGTTGACGGTGTTATAAGGCCATGGCACAATGGAAAACGACTTTACGTCGTAGTCCATTGAGAGTGGAAACACTAGACCGATGGTAACCTGCGGAGGGGCGAGGAACCACGTGATCTACGTGTAAGGCCTTTATTAGGCTGCAAAAGGCCATATTACAGCCTTTAGAGGCCTGTACACGTAGTTGACGGTGTTATAAGGCCATGGCACAATGGAAAACGACTTGGTACGTCGTAGTCCATTGAGAGTGGAACACTAGACCGATGGTAACCTGCGGACGCGGAACCACGTGATCTACGTGTAAGGCCTTTATTAGGCTGCAAAAGGCCATATTACAGCCTTTAGAGGCCTGTACACGTAGTTGACGGTGTTATAAGGCCATGGCACAATGGAAAACGACTTGGTACGTCGTAGTCCATTGAGAGTGGAACACTAGACCGATGGTAACCTGCGGAGGGCGAGGAACCACGTGATCTACGTGTAAGGCCTTTATTAGGCTGCAAAAGGCCATATTACAGCCTTTAGAGGCCTGTACACGTAGTTGACGGTGTTATAAGGCCATGGCACAATGGAAAACGACTTGGTACGTCGTAGTCCATTGAGAGTGGAACACTAGACCGATGGTAACCTGCGGAGGGGCGGAACCACGTGATCTACGTGTAAGGCCTTTATTAGGCTGCAAAAGGCCATATTACAGCCTTTAGAGGCCTGTACACGTAGTTGACGGTGTTATAAGGCCATGGCACAATGGAAAACGACTTGGTACGTCGTAGTCCATTGAGAGTGGAAGCACTAGAGATGGTAACCTGCAGGCACGGGAACCACGTGATCTACGTGTAAGGCCTTTATTAGGCTGCAAAAGGCCATATTACAGCCTTTAGAGGCCTGTACACGTAGTTGACGGTGTTATAAGGCCATGGCACAATGGAAAACGACTTGGACGTCGTAGTCCATTGAGAGTGGAACACTAGACCGATGGTAACCTGCGGAGGCGCGGAACCACGTGATCTACGTGTAAGGCCTTTATTAGGCTGCAAAAGGCCATATTACAGCCTTTAGAGGCCTGTACACGTAGTTGACGGTGTTATAAGGCCATGGCACAATGGAAAACGACTTTACGTCGTAGTCCATTGAGAGTGGAACACTAGACCGATGGTAACCTGCGGAGGGCGAGGAACCACGTGATCTACGTGTAAGGCCTTTATTAGGCTGCAAAAGGCCATATTACAGCCTTTAGAGGCCTGTACACGTAGTTGACGGTGTTATAAGGCCATGGCACAATGGAAAACGACTTGGTACGTCGTAGTCCATTGAGAGTGGAACACTAGAATGGTAACCTGCGGACGTGGAACCACGTGATCTACGTGTAAGGCCTTTATTAGGCTGCAAAAGGCCATATTACAGCCTTTAGAGGCCTGTACACGTAGTTGACGGTGTTATAAGGCCATGGCACAATGGAAAACGACTTGGTACGTCGTAGTCCATTGAGAGTGGAACACTAGACCGATGGTAACCTGCGGAGGGCGGAACCACGTGATCTACGTGTAAGGCCTTTATTAGGCTGCAAAAGGCCATATTACAGCCTTTAGAGGCCTGTACACGTAGTTGACGGTGTTATAAGGCCATGGCACAATGGAAAACGACTTGGTACGTCGTAGTCCATTGAGAGTGGAAGAAGATAGATGGTAACCTGCGGACGTGGAACCACGTGATCTACGTGTAAGGCCTTTATTAGGCTGCAAAAGGCCATATTACAGCCTTTAGAGGCCTGTACACGTAGTTGACGGTGTTATAAGGCCATGGCACAATGGAAAACGACTTGGTACGTCGTAGTCCATTGAGAGTGGAACACTAGACCGATGGTAACCTGCGGAGGCGCGGAACCACGTGATCTACGTGTAAGGCCTTTATTAGGCTGCAAAAGGCCATATTACAGCCTTTAGAGGCCTGTACACGTAGTTGACGGTGTTATAAGGCCATGGCACAATGGAAAACGACTTGGTACGTCGTAGTCCATTGAGAGTGGAACACTAGACCGATGGTAACCTGCGGAGGGCGAGGAACCACGTGATCTACGTGTAAGGCCTTTATTAGGCTGCAAAAGGCCATATTACAGCCTTTAGAGGCCTGTACACGTAGTTGACGGTGTTATAAGGCCATGGCACAATGGAAAACGACTTGGTACGTCGTAGTCCATTGAGAGTGGAAACACTAGACCGATGGTAACCTGCGGAGGCGCGAGGAACCACGTGATCTACGTGTAAGGCCTTTATTAGGCTGCAAAAGGCCATATTACAGCCTTTAGAGGCCTGTACACGTAGTTGACGGTGTTATAAGGCCATGGCACAATGGAAAACGACTTGGTACGTCGTAGTCCATTGAGAGTGGAAACACTAGACCGATGGTAACCTGCGGAGGGCGAGGAACCACGTGATCTACGTGTAAGGCCTTTATTAGGCTGCAAAAGGCCATATTACAGCCTTTAGAGGCCTGTACACGTAGTTGACGGTGTTATAAGGCCATGGCAATGGAAAACGACTTACGTCGTAGTCCATTGAGAGTGGAAACACTAGACCGATGGTAACCTGCGGAGGGCGAGGAACCACGTGATCTACGTGTAAGGCCTTTATTAGGCTGCAAAAGGCCATATTACAGCCTTTAGAGGCCTGTACACGTAGTTGACGGTGTTATAAGGCCATGGCACAATGGAAAACGACTTGGACGTCGTAGTCCATTGAGAGTGGAACACTAGACCGATGGTAACCTGCGGAGGGCGCGGAACCACGTGATCTACGTGTAAGGCCTTTATTAGGCTGCAAAAGGCCATATTACAGCCTTTAGAGGCCTGTACACGTAGTTGACGGTGTTATAAGGCCATGGCACAATGGAAAACGACTTGGTACGTCGTAGTCCATTGAGAGTGGAACACTAGACCGATGGTAACCTGCGGAGGGCGAGGAACCACGTGATCTACGTGTAAGGCCTTTATTAGGCTGCAAAAGGCCATATTACAGCCTTTAGAGGCCTGTACACGTAGTTGACGGTGTTATAAGGCCATGGCGCAATGGAAAACGACTTGGACGTCGTAGTCCATTGAGAGTGGAACACTAGACCGATGGTAACCTGCGGAGGGCGAGGAACCACGTGATCTACGTGTAAGGCCTTTATTAGGCTGCAAAAGGCCATATTACAGCCTTTAGAGGCCTGTACACGTAGTTGACGGTGTTATAAGGCCATGGCACAATGGAAAACGACTTTACGTCGTAGTCCATTGAGAGTGGAACACTAGACCGATGGTAACCTGCGGAGGGCGAGGAACCACGTGATCTACGTGTAAGGCCTTTATTAGGCTGCAAAAGGCCATATTACAGCCTTTAGAGGCCTGTACACGTAGTTGACGGTGTTATAAGGCCATGGCACAATGGAAAACGACTTGGTACGTCGTAGTCCATTGAGAGTGGAACACTAGAGATGGTAACCTGCGGAGCGGGAACCACGTGATCTACGTGTAAGGCCTTTATTAGGCTGCAAAAGGCCATATTACAGCCTTTAGAGGCCTGTACACGTAGTTGACGGTGTTATAAGGCCATGGCGCAATGGAAAACGACTTGGACGTCGTAGTCCATTGAGAGTGGAAGCACTAGACCGATGGTAACCTGCGGAGCGCGCGGAACCACGTGATCTACGTGTAAGGCCTTTATTAGGCTGCAAAAGGCCATATTACAGCCTTTAGAGGCCTGTACACGTAGTTGACGGTGTTATAAGGCCATGGCACAATGGAAAACGACTTGGTACGTCGTAGTCCATTGAGAGTGGAACACTAGACCGATGGTAACCTGCGGAGGGGCGAGGAACCACGTGATCTACGTGTAAGGCCTTTATTAGGCTGCAAAAGGCCATATTACACTTTAGAGGCCTGTACACGTAGTTGACGGTGTTATAAGGCCATGGCACAATGGAAAACGACTTGGTACGTCGTAGTCCATTGAGAGTGGAACACTAGAGATGGTAACCTGCGGACGGGAACCACGTGATCTACGTGTAAGGCCTTTATTAGGCTGCAAAAGGCCATATTACAGCCTTTAGAGGCCTGTACACGTAGTTGACGGTGTTATAAGGCCATGGCACAATGGAAAACGACTTGGTACGTCGTAGTCCATTGAGAGTGGAACACTAGACCGATGGTAACCTGCGGAGGGGCGGAACCACGTGATCTACGTGTAAGGCCTTTATTAGGCTGCAAAAGGCCATATTACAGCCTTTAGAGGCCTGTACACGTAGTTGACGGTGTTATAAGGCCATGGCACAATGGAAAACGACTTGGTACGTCGTAGTCCATTGAGAGTGGAACACTAGACCGATGGTAACCTGCGAGGGGCGGAACCACGTGATCTACGTGTAAGGCCTTTATTAGGCTGCAAAAGGCCATATTACAGCCTTTAGAGGCCTGTACACGTAGTTGACGGTGTTATAAGGCCATGGCACAATGGAAAACGACTTGGTACGTCGTAGTCCATTGAGAGTGGAAGCACTAGATAGATGGTAACCTGACAGGCACGGAACCACGTGATCTACGTGTAAGGCCTTTATTAGGCTGCAAAAGGCCATATTACAGCCTTTAGAGGCCTGTACACGTAGTTGACGGTGTTATAAGGCCATGGCACAATGGAAAACGACTTGGACGTCGTAGTCCATTGAGAGTGGAACACTAGACCGATGGTAACCTGCGGAGCGCGCGGAACCACGTGATCTACGTGTAAGGCCTTTATTAGGCTGCAAAAGGCCATATTACAGCCTTTAGAGGCCTGTACACGTAGTTGACGGTGTTATAAGGCCATGGCACAATGGAAAACGACTTGGTACGTCAGTCCATTGAGAGTGGAAACACTAGACCGATGGTAACCTGCGGAGGGCGAGGAACCACGTGATCTACGTGTAAGGCCTTTATTAGGCTGCAAAAGGCCATATTACAGCCTTTAGAGGCCTGTACACGTAGTTGACGGTGTTATAAGGCCATGGCACAATGGAAAACGACTTGGTACGTCGTAGTCCATTGAGAGTGGAACACTAGACCGATGGTAACCTGCGGAGGCGCGAGGAACCACGTGATCTACGTGTAAGGCCTTTATTAGGCTGCAAAAGGCCATATTACAGCCTTTAGAGGCCTGTACACGTAGTTGACGGTGTTATAAGGCCATGGCACAATGGAAAACGACTTGGACGTCGTAGTCCATTGAGAGTGGAACACTAGACCGATGGTAACCTGCGGAGGGGCGAGGAACCACGTGATCTACGTGTAAGGCCTTTATTAGGCTGCAAAAGGCCATATTACAGCCTTTAGAGGCCTGTACACGTAGTTGACGGTGTTATAAGGCCATGGCACAATGGAAAACGACTTGGACGTCGTAGTCCATTGAGAGTGGAAACACTAGACCGATGGTAACCTGCGGAGGGGCGAGGAACCACGTGATCTACGTGTAAGGCCTTTATTAGGCTGCAAAAGGCCATATTACAGCCTTTAGAGGCCTGTACACGTAGTTGACGGTGTTATAAGGCCATGGCACAATGGAAAACGACTTTACGTCGTAGTCCATTGAGAGTGGAACACTAGACGATGGTAACCTGCGGAGGGCGAGGAACCACGTGATCTACGTGTAAGGCCTTTATTAGGCTGCAAAAGGCCATATTACAGCCTTTAGAGGCCTGTACACGTAGTTGACGGTGTTATAAGGCCATGGCACAATGGAAAACGACTTGGTACGTCGTAGTCCATTGAGAGTGGAACACTAGAGATGGTAACCTGCGGACGTGGAACCACGTGATCTACGTGTAAGGCCTTTATTAGGCTGCAAAAGGCCATATTACAGCCTTTAGAGGCCTGTACACGTAGTTGACGGTGTTATAAGGCCATGGCACAATGGAAAACGACTTGGTACGTCGTAGTCCATTGAGAGTGGAAGCACTAGATAGATGGTAACCTGCAGGCGCGGAACCACGTGATCTACGTGTAAGGCCTTTATTAGGCTGCAAAAGGCCATATTACAGCCTTTAGAGGCCTGTACACGTAGTTGACGGTGTTATAAGGCCATGGCACAATGGAAAACGACTTGGACGTCGTAGTCCATTGAGAGTGGAACACTAGACCGATGGTAACCTGCGGAGGCGCGAACCACGTGATCTACGTGTAAGGCCTTTATTAGGCTGCAAAAGGCCATATTACAGCCTTTAGAGGCCTGTACACGTAGTTGACGGTGTTATAAGGCCATGGCACAATGGAAAACGACTTGGAACGTCGTAGTCCATTGAGAGTGGAAACACTAGACCGATGGTAACCTGCGGAGGGGCGAGGAACCACGTGATCTACGTGTAAGGCCTTTATTAGGCTGCAAAAGGCCATATTACAGCCTTTAGAGGCCTGTACACGTAGTTGACGGTGTTATAAGGCCATGGCACAATGGAAAACGACTTGGTACGTCGTAGTCCATTGAGAGTGGAAACACTAGACCGATGGTAACCTGCGGAGGCGCGAGGAACCACGTGATCTACGTGTAAGGCCTTTATTAGGCTGCAAAAGGCCATATTACAGCCTTTAGAGGCCTGTACACGTAATTGACGGTGTTATAAGGCCATGGCACAATGGAAAACGACTTGGTACGTCGTAGTCCATTGAGAGTGGAACACTAGACCGATGGTAACCTGCGGAGGGCGAGGAACCACGTGATCTACGTGTAAGGCCTTTATTAGGCTGCAAAAGGCCATATTACAGCCTTTAGAGGCCTGTACACGTAGTTGACGGTGTTATAAGGCCATGGCGCAATGGAAAACGACTTTACGTCGTAGTCCATTGAGAGTGGAACACTAGACCGATGGTAACCTGCGGAGGGGAGGAACCACGTGATCTACGTGTAAGGCCTTTATTAGGCTGCAAAAGGCCATATTACAGCCTTTAGAGGCCTGTACACGTAGTTGACGGTGTTATAAGGCCATGGCACAATGGAAAACGACTTGGACGTCGTAGTCCATTGAGAGTGGAACACTAGACCGATGGTAACCTGCGGAGGGGCGAGGAACCACGTGATCTACGTGTAAGGCCTTTATTAGGCTGCAAAAGGCCATATTACAGCCTTTAGAGGCCTGTACACGTAGTTGACGGTGTTATAAGGCCATGGCACAATGGAAAACGACTTGGACGTCGTAGTCCATTGAGAGTGGAAGCACTAGACCGATGGTAACCTGCGAGGGGCGAGGAACCACGTGATCTACGTGTAAGGCCTTTATTAGGCTGCAAAAGGCCATATTACAGCCTTTAGAGGCCTGTACACGTAGTTGACGGTGTTATAAGGCCATGGCGCAATAGAAAACGACTTGGACGTCGTAGTCCATTGAGAGTGGAACACTAGACCGATGGTAACCTGCGGAGGGCGAGGAACCACGTGATCTACGTGTAAGGCCTTTATTAGGCTGCAAAAGGCCATATTACAGCCTTTAGAGGCCTGTACACGTAGTTGACGGTGTTATAAGGCCATGCACAATGGAAAACGACTTTACGTCGTAGTCCATTGAGAGTGGAACACTAGACCGATGGTAACCTGCGGAGGGGCGAGGAACCACGTGATCTACGTGTAAGGCCTTTATTAGGCTGCAAAAGGCCATATTACAGCCTTTAGAGGCCTGTACACGTAGTTGACGGTGTTATAAGGCCATGGCACAATGGAAAACGACTTGGTACGTCGTAGTCCATTGAGAGTGGAACACTAGACCGATGGTAACCTGCGGAGGGGCGGAACCACGTGATCTACGTGTAAGGCTTTATTAGGCTGCAAAAGGCCATATTACAGCCTTTAGAGGCCTGTACACGTAGTTGACGGTGTTATAAGGCCATGGCACAATGGAAAACGACTTGGTACGTCGTAGTCCATTGAGAGTGGAAAGATAATGGTAACCTGCGGCCGGAACCACGTGATCTACGTGTAAGGCCTTTATTAGGCTGCAAAAGGCCATATTACAGCCTTTAGAGGCCTGTACACGTAGTTGACGGTGTTATAAGGCCATGGCACAATGGAAAACGACTTGGACGTCGTAGTCCATTGAGAGTGGAACACTAGACCGATGGTAACCTGCGGAGGCGCGGAACCACGTGATCTACGTGTAAGGCCTTTATTAGGCTGCAAAAGGCCATATTACAGCCTTTAGAGGCCTGTACACGTAGTTGACGGTGTTATAAGGCCATGGCACAATGGAAAACGACTTGGTACGTCAGTCCATTGAGAGTGGAACACTAGACCAATGGTAACCTGCGGAGGCGCGAGGAACCACGTGATCTACGTGTAAGGCCTTTATTAGGCTGCAAAAGGCCATATTACAGCCTTTAGAGGCCTGTACACGTAGTTGACGGTGTTATAAGGCCATGGCACAATGGAAAACGACTTGGTACGTCGTAGTCCATTGAGAGTGGAAACACTAGACCGATGGTAACCTGCGGAGGCGCGAGGAACCACGTGATCTACGTGTAAGGCCTTTATTAGGCTGCAAAAGGCCATATTACAGCCTTTAGAGGCCTGTACACGTAGTTGACGGTGTTATAAGGCCATGGCACAATGGAAAACGACTTGGTACGTCGTAGTCCATTGAGAGTGGAACACTAGACCGATGGTAACCTGCGGAGGGCGAGGAACCACGTGATCTACGTGTAAGGCCTTTATTAGGCTGCAAAAGGCCATATTACAGCCTTTAGAGGCCTGTACACGTAGTTGACGGTGTTATAAGGCCATGGCACAATGGAAAACGACTTGGACGTCGTAGTCCATTGAGAGTGGAACACTAGACCGATGGTAACCTGCGGAGGGGCGAGGAACCACGTGATCTACGTGTAAGGCCTTTATTAGGCTGCAAAAGGCCATATTACAGCCTTTAGAGGCCTGTACACGTAGTTGACGGTGTTATAAGGCCATGGCACAATGGAAAACGACTTTACGTCGTAGTCCATTGAGAGTGGAACACTAGACCGATGGTAACCTGCGGAGGGCGAGGAACCACGTGATCTACGTGTAAGGCCTTTATTAGGCTGCAAAAGGCCATATTACAGCCTTTAGAGGCCTGTACACGTAGTTGACGGTGTTATAAGGCCATGGCACAATGGAAAACGACTTGGTACGTCGTAGTCCATTGAGAGTGGAACACTAGAGATGGTAACCTGCGGAGGCGCGGAACCACGTGATCTACGTGTAAGGCCTTTATTAGGCTGCAAAAGGCCATATTACAGCCTTTAGAGGCCTGTACACGTAGTTGACGGTGTTATAAGGCCATGGCACAATGGAAAACGACTTGGTACGTCGTAGTCCATTGAGAGTGGAAACACTAGATAGATGGTAACCTGCACAGGCGACGTGGAACCACGTGATCTACGTGTAAGGCCTTTATTAGGCTGCAAAAGGCCATATTACAGCCTTTAGAGGCCTGTACACGTAGTTGACGGTGTTATAAGGCCATGGCAATGGAAAACGACTTGGTACGTCGTAGTCCATTGAGAGTGGAACACTAGACCGATGGTAACCTGCGGAGGGGCGAGGAACCACGTGATCTACGTGTAAGGCCTTTATTAGGCTGCAAAAGGCCATATTACAGCCTTTAGAGGCCTGTACACGTAGTTGACGGTGTTATAAGGCCATGGCAATAGAAAACGACTTGGACGTCGTAGTCCATTGAGAGTGGAAAACTAGACCGATGGTAACCTGCGGAGGGCGAGGAACCACGTGATCTACGTGTAAGGCCTTTATTAGGCTGCAAAAGGCCATATTACAGCCTTTAGAGGCCTGTACACGTAGTTGACGGTGTTATAAGGCCATGGCGCAATGGAAAACGACTTGTACGTCGTAGTCCATTGAGAGTGGAACACTAGACCGATGGTAACCTGCGGAGGGGAGGAACCACGTGATCTACGTGTAAGGCTTTATTAGGCTGCAAAAGGCCATATTACAGCCTTTAGAGGCCTGTACACGTAGTTGACGGTGTTATAAGGCCATGGCACAATGGAAAACGACTTGGACGTCGTAGTCCATTGAGAGTGGAACACTAGAGATGGTAACCTGCAGGGCAGGAACCACGTGATCTACGTGTAAGGCCTTTATTAGGCTGCAAAAGGCCATATTACAGCCTTTAGAGGCCTGTACACGTAGTTGACGGTGTTATAAGGCCATGGCACAATGGAAAACGACTTGGTACGTCGTAGTCCATTGAGAGTGGAACACTAGACCGATGGTAACCTGCGGAGGGGCGAGGAACCACGTGATCTACGTGTAAGGCCTTTATTAGGCTGCAAAAGGCCATATTACAGCCTTTAGAGGCCTGTACACGTAGTTGACGGTGTTATAAGGCCATGGCACAATGGAAAACGACTTGGTACGTCGTAGTCCATTGAGAGTGGAACACTAGACCGATGGTAACCTGCGGAGGGCGAGGAACCACGTGATCTACGTGTAAGGCCTTTATTAGGCTGCAAAAGGCCATATTACAGCCTTTAGAGGCCTGTACACGTAGTTGACGGTGTTATAAGGCCATGGCACAATGGAAAACGACTTGGTACGTCGTAGTCCATTGAGAGTGGAACACTAAGATGGTAACCTGCGACGCGGAACCACGTGATCTACGTGTAAGGCCTTTATTAGGCTGCAAAAGGCCATATTACAGCCTTTAGAGGCCTGTACACGTAGTTGACGGTGTTATAAGGCCATGGCACAATGGAAAACGACTTGGTACGTCGTAGTCCATTGAGAGTGGAACACTAGACCGATGGTAACCTGCGGAGGGCGAGGAACCACGTGATCTACGTGTAAGGCCTTTATTAGGCTGCAAAAGGCCATATTACAGCCTTTAGAGGCCTGTACACGTAGTTGACGGTGTTATAAGGCCATGGCACAATGGAAAACGACTTACGTCGTAGTCCATTGAGAGTGGAAACACTAGACCGATGGTAACCTGCGGAGGGGCGAGGAACCACGTGATCTACGTGTAAGGCCTTTATTAGGCTGCAAAAGGCCATATTACAGCCTTTAGAGGCCTGTACACGTAGTTGACGGTGTTATAAGGCCATGGCACAATGGAAAACGACTTGGTACGTCGTAGTCCATTGAGAGTGGAACACTAAGATGGTAACCTGCGGACGTGGAACCACGTGATCTACGTGTAAGGCCTTTATTAGGCTGCAAAAGGCCATATTACAGCCTTTAGAGGCCTGTACACGTAGTTGACGGTGTTATAAGGCCATGGCACAATGGAAAACGACTTGGTACGTCGTAGTCCATTGAGAGTGGAACACTAGACCGATGGTAACCTGGAGCGGGCGGAACCACGTGATCTACGTGTAAGGCCTTTATTAGGCTGCAAAAGGCCATATTACAGCCTTTAGAGGCCTGTACACGTAGTTGACGGTGTTATAAGGCCATGCGCAATGGAAAACGACTTTACGTCGTAGTCCATTGAGAGTGGAACACTAGACCGATGGTAACCTGCGGAGGGCGAGGAACCACGTGATCTACGTGTAAGGCTTTATTAGGCTGCAAAAGGCCATATTACCTTTAGAGGCCTGTACACGTAGTTGACGGTGTTATAAGGCCATGGCACAATGGAAAACGACTTGGACGTCGTAGTCCATTGAGAGTGGAACACTAGACCGATGGTAACCTGCGGACGCGGAACCACGTGATCTACGTGTAAGGCCTTTATTAGGCTGCAAAAGGCCATATTACAGCCTTTAGAGGCCTGTACACGTAGTTGACGGTGTTATAAGGCCATGGCACAATGGAAAACGACTTGGTACGTCGTAGTCCATTGAGAGTGGAACACTAGACCGATGGTAACCTGCGGAGGGCGAGAACCACGTGATCTACGTGTAAGGCCTTTATTAGGCTGCAAAAGGCCATATTACAGCCTTTAGAGGCCTGTACACGTAGTTGACGGTGTTATAAGGCCATGGCACAATGGAAAACGACTTGGTACGTCGTAGTCCATTGAGAGTGGAAGAAATAGATGGTAACCTGCGGACGGGAACCACGTGATCTACGTGTAAGGCCTTTATTAGGCTGCAAAAGGCCATATTACAGCCTTTAGAGGCCTGTACACGTAGTTGACGGTGTTATAAGGCCATGGCACAATGGAAAACGACTTGGTACGTCGTAGTCCATTGAGAGTGGAAGCACTAGACCGATGGTAACCTGCGGAGGCGCGGAACCACGTGATCTACGTGTAAGGCCTTTATTAGGCTGCAAAAGGCCATATTACAGCCTTTAGAGGCCTGTACACGTAGTTGACGGTGTTATAAGGCCATGGCACAATGGAAAACGACTTGGACGTCGTAGTCCATTGAGAGTGGAACACTAGACCGATGGTAACCTGCGGAGGGCGAGGAACCACGTGATCTACGTGTAAGGCCTTTATTAGGCTGCAAAAGGCCATATTACAGCCTTTAGAGGCCTGTACACGTGTTGACGGTGTTATAAGGCCATGGCACAATGGAAAACGACTTGGTACGTCGTAGTCCATTGAGAGTGGAAACACTAGACCGATGGTAACCTGCGGAGGGCGAGGAACCACGTGATCTACGTGTAAGGCCTTTATTAGGCTGCAAAAGGCCATATTACAGCCTTTAGAGGCCTGTACACGTAGTTGACGGTGTTATAAGGCCATGGCACAATGGAAAACGACTTGGTACGTCGTAGTCCATTGAGAGTGGAACACTAGACCGATGGTAACCTGCGGAGGGCGAGGAACCACGTGATCTACGTGTAAGGCCTTTATTAGGCTGCAAAAGGCCATATTACAGCCTTTAGAGGCCTGTACACGTAGTTGACGGTGTTATAAGGCCATGGCACAATGGAAAACGACTTTACGTCGTAGTCCATTGAGAGTGGAACACTAGACCGATGGTAACCTGCGGAGGGCGAGGAACCACGTGATCTACGTGTAAGGCCTTTATTAGGCTGCAAAAGGCCATATTACAGCCTTTAGAGGCCTGTACACGTAGTTGACGGTGTTATAAGGCCATGGCACAATAGAAAACGACTTGGACGTCGTAGTCCATTGAGAGTGGAAGCACTAGACCGATGGTAACCTGCGGGGCGCGGAACCACGTGATCTACGTGTAAGGCCTTTATTAGGCTGCAAAAGGCCATATTACAGCCTTTAGAGGCCTGTACACGTAGTTGACGGTGTTATAAGGCCATGGCACAATGGAAAACGACTTGGTACGTCGTAGTCCATTGAGAGTGGAACACTAGACCGATGGTAACCTGCGGAGGGCGAGGAACCACGTGATCTACGTGTAAGGCCTTTATTAGGCTGCAAAAGGCCATATTACAGCCTTTAGAGGCCTGTACACGTAGTTGACGGTGTTATAAGGCCATGGCACAATGGAAAACGACTTGGACGTCGTAGTCCATTGAGAGTGGAACACTAGACCGATGGTAACCTGCGGAGGGCGAGGAACCACGTGATCTACGTGTAAGGCCTTTATTAGGCTGCAAAAGGCCATATTACAGCCTTTAGAGGCCTGTACACGTAGTTGACGGTGTTATAAGGCCATGGCACAATGGAAAACGACTTTACGTCGTAGTCCATTGAGAGTGGAACACTAGACCGATGGTAACCTGCGGAGGGCGAGGAACCACGTGATCTACGTGTAAGGCCTTTATTAGGCTGCAAAAGGCCATATTACAGCCTTTAGAGGCCTGTACACGTAGTTGACGGTGTTATAAGGCCATGGCACAATGGAAAACGACTTGGTACGTCGTAGTCCATTGAGAGTGGAAACACTAGACCGATGGTAACCTGCGGACGTGGAACCACGTGATCTACGTGTAAGGCCTTTATTAGGCTGCAAAAGGCCATATTACAGCCTTTAGAGGCCTGTACACGTAGTTGACGGTGTTATAAGGCCATGGCGCAATAGAAAACGACTTGGACGTCGTAGTCCATTGAGAGTGGAAGCACTAGACCTGGTAACCTGCGGAGGCGCGCGGAACCACGTGATCTACGTGTAAGGCCTTTATTAGGCTGCAAAAGGCCATATTACAGCCTTTAGAGGCCTGTACACGTAGTTGACGGTGTTATAAGGCCATGGCACAATGGAAAACGACTTGGTACGTCGTAGTCCATTGAGAGTGGAAACACTAGACCGATGGTAACCTGCGGAGGGCGAGGAACCACGTGATCTACGTGTAAGGCCTTTATTAGGCTGCAAAAGGCCATATTACAGCCTTTAGAGGCCTGTACACGTAGTTGACGGTGTTATAAGGCCATGGCACAATGGAAAACGACTTGGTACGTCGTAGTCCATTGAGAGTGGAACACTAGAGATGGTAACCTGCAGGACGTGGAACCACGTGATCTACGTGTAAGGCCTTTATTAGGCTGCAAAAGGCCATATTACAGCCTTTAGAGGCCTGTACACGTAGTTGACGGTGTTATAAGGCCATGGCACAATGGAAAACGACTTGGTACGTCGTAGTCCATTGAGAGTGGAAACACTAGACGATGGTAACCTGCGGAGGGCGAGGAACCACGTGATCTACGTGTAAGGCCTTTATTAGGCTGCAAAAGGCCATATTACAGCCTTTAGAGGCCTGTACACGTAGTTGACGGTGTTATAAGGCCATGGCACAATGGAAAACGACTTGTACGTCGTAGTCCATTGAGAGTGGAACACTAGACCGATGGTAACCTGCGGAGGGCGAGAACCACGTGATCTACGTGTAAGGCCTTTATTAGGCTGCAAAAGGCCATATTACAGCCTTTAGAGGCCTGTACACGTAGTTGACGGTGTTATAAGGCCATGGCACAATGGAAAACGACTTGGTACGTCGTAGTCCATTGAGAGTGGAAAGATAGATGGTAACCTGCGGACGGGAACCACGTGATCTACGTGTAAGGCCTTTATTAGGCAAAAGGCCATATTACAGCCTTTAGAGGCCTGTACACGTAGTTGACGGTGTTATAAGGCCATGGCACAATGGAAAACGACTTGGTACGTCGTAGTCCATTGAGAGTGGAACACTAGACCAATGGTAACCTGCGGAGCGCGGAACCACGTGATCTACGTGTAAGGCCTTTATTAGGCTGCAAAAGGCCATATTACAGCCTTTAGAGGCCTGTACACGTAGTTGACGGTGTTATAAGGCCATGGCACAATGGAAAACGACTTGGGACGTCGTAGTCCATTGAGAGTGGAAACACTAGACCGATGGTAACCTGCGGAGGGCGAGGAACCACGTGATCTACGTGTAAGGCCTTTATTAGGCTGCAAAAGGCCATATTACAGCCTTTAGAGGCCTGTACACGTGTGACGGTGTTATAAGGCCATGGCACAATGGAAAACGACTTGGTACGTCGTAGTCCATTGAGAGTGGAAACACTAGACCGATGGTAACCTGCGGAGGGGCGAGGAACCACGTGATCTACGTGTAAGGCCTTTATTAGGCTGCAAAAGGCCATATTACAGCCTTTAGAGGCCTGTACACGTAGTTGACGGTGTTATAAGGCCATGGCACAATGGAAAACGACTTGGACGTCGTAGTCCATTGAGAGTGGAAACACTAGACCGATGGTAACCTGCGGAGGGGCGAGGAACCACGTGATCTACGTGTAAGGCCTTTATTAGGCTGCAAAAGGCCATATTACAGCCTTTAGAGGCCTGTACACGTAGTTGACGGTGTTATAAGGCCATGGCACAATGGAAAACGACTTTACGTCGTAGTCCATTGAGAGTGGAACACTAGACCGATGGTAACCTGCGGAGGGCGAGGAACCACGTGATCTACGTGTAAGGCCTTTATTAGGCTGCAAAAGGCCATATTACAGCCTTTAGAGGCCTGTACACGTAGTTGACGGTGTTATAAGGCCATGGCACAATGGAAAACGACTTGGTACGTCGTAGTCCATTGAGAGTGGAACACTAGACCGATGGTAACCTGCGGAGGGCGAGGAACCACGTGATCTACGTGTAAGGCCTTTATTAGGCTGCAAAAGGCCATATTACAGCCTTTAGAGGCCTGTACACGTAGTTGACGGTGTTATAAGGCCATGGCACAATGGAAAACGACTTGGTGTCGTAGTCCATTGAGAGTGGAACACTAGACCGATGGTAACCTGCGGGGGCGAGAACCACGTGATCTACGTGTAAGGCCTTTATTAGGCTGCAAAAGGCCATATTACAGCCTTTAGAGGCCTGTACACGTAGTTGACGGTGTTATAAGGCCATGGCACAATGGAAAACGACTTGGTACGTCGTAGTCCATTGAGAGTGGAACACTAGACCGATGGTAACCTGCGGAGGGCGGAACCACGTGATCTACGTGTAAGGCCTTTATTAGGCTGCAAAAGGCCATATTACAGCCTTTAGAGGCCTGTACACGTAGTTGACGGTGTTATAAGGCCATGGCACAATGGAAAACGACTTGGACGTCGTAGTCCATTGAGAGTGGAAGCACTAGAAATGGTAACCTGCCGGCACGCGGAACCACGTGATCTACGTGTAAGGCCTTTATTAGGCTGCAAAAGGCCATATTACAGCCTTTAGAGGCCTGTACACGTAGTTGACGGTGTTATAAGGCCATGGCACAATGGAAAACGACTTGGACGTCGTAGTCCATTGAGAGTGGAAACACTAGACCGATGGTAACCTGCGGAGGCGCGGAACCACGTGATCTACGTGTAAGGCCTTTATTAGGCTGCAAAAGGCCATATTACAGCCTTTAGAGGCCTGTACACGTAGTTGACGGTGTTATAAGGCCATGGCACAATGGAAAACGACTTGGTACGTCGCAGTCCATTGAGAGTGGAACACTAGACCGATGGTAACCTGCGGAGGCGCGAGGAACCACGTGATCTACGTGTAAGGCCTTTATTAGGCTGCAAAAGGCCATATTACAGCCTTTAGAGGCCTGTACACGTAGTTGACGGTGTTATAAGGCCATGGCACAATGGAAAACGACTTGGACGTCGTAGTCCATTGAGAGTGGAAACACTAGACCGATGGTAACCTGCGGAGCGCGAGGAACCACGTGATCTACGTGTAAGGCCTTTATTAGGCTGCAAAAGGCCATATTACAGCCTTTAGAGGCCTGTACACGTAGTTGACGGTGTTATAAGGCCATGGCAATGGAAAACGACTTGGTACGTCGTAGTCCATTGAGAGTGGAAACACTAGACCGATGGTAACCTGCGGAGGGCGAGGAACCACGTGATCTACGTGTAAGGCCTTTATTAGGCTGCAAAAGGCCATATTACAGCCTTTAGAGGCCTGTACACGTAGTTGTGTTATAAGGCCATGGCACAATGGAAAACGACTTACGTCGTAGTCCATTGAGAGTGGAAAGCACTAGACCGATGGTAACCTGCGGAGGGCGAGAACCACGTGATCTACGTGTAAGGCCTTTATTAGGCTGCAAAAGGCCATATTACAGCCTTTAGAGGCCTGTACACGTAGTTGACGGTGTTATAAGGCCATGGGCAATAGAAAACGACTTGGACGTCGTAGTCCATTGAGAGTGGAAGCACTAGAATTGGTAACCTGCGGAGGGCGCGAACACGTGATCTACGTGTAAGGCCTTTATTAGGCTGCAAAAGGCCATATTACAGCCTTTAGAGGCCTGTACACGTTTGACGGTGTTATAAGGCCATGCAACATGGAAAACGACTTGGGCTAGTCGTAGTCCATTGAGAGTGGAAGCACTAGACCGATGGTAACCTGCGGAGGGCGTGAGGAACCACGTGATCTACGTGTAAGGCCTTTATTAGGCTGCAAAAGGCCATATTACAGCCTTTAGAGGCCTGTACACGTAGTTGACGGTGTTATAAGGCCATGGCACAATGGAAAACGACTTACGTCGTAGTCCATTGAGAGTGGAAACACTAGACCGATGGTAACCTGCGGAGGGGCGAGGAACCACGTGATCTACGTGTAAGGCCTTTATTAGCTGCAAAAGGCCATATTACAGCCTTTAGAGGCCTGTACACGTGTTGACGGTGTTATAAGGCCATGGCACAATGGAAAACGACTTGGACGTCGTAGTCCATTGAGAGTGGAAACACTAGACCGATGGTAACCTGCGGAGGGCGAGGAACCACGTGATCTACGTGTAAGGCCTTTATTAGGCTGCAAAAGGCCATATTACAGCCTTTAGAGGCCTGTACACGTAGTTGACGGTGTTATAAGGCCATGGCGCAATAGAAAACGACTTGGGACGTCGTAGTCCATTGAGAGTGGAAGCACTAGACCGATGGTAACCTGCGGAGGGGCGAGGAACCACGTGATCTACGTGTAAGGCCTTTATTAGGCTGCAAAAGGCCATATTACAGCCTTTAGAGGCCTGTACACGTAGTTGACGGTGTTATAAGGCCATGGCGCAATGGAAAACGACTTGCTACGTCGTAGTCCATTGAGAGTGGAAACACTAGACCGATGGTAACCTGCGGAGGGGTGAGGAACCACGTGATCTACGTGTAAGGCCTTTATTAGGCTGCAAAAGGCCATATTACAGCCTTTAGAGGCCTGTACACGTAGTTGACGGTGTTATAAGGCCATGGGCACAATAGAAAACGACTTCTACGTCGTAGTCCATTGAGAG
>JASGCC010002191.1:0-29914 GCA_030067915.1 Hydractinia echinata | reverse complement strand
AAAATATTTTTGAAAACTACAAGTCTCATGGGTTTTAGTGGTGAAAAATAATTTTAAAAATCGTTCGGAAATGAGTTTACTCCCTGGGTTACTTTCTTTGTATACATTCGACTATACGGGCCGAGCCCGGGATTTACGGGAAATCGCGCGGTTTTCGGTTGCCGGCGATTAAACTGCTTTCATTCGGCGTCTCATCAAAAATGAAAATATTTTTGAAAACTACAAGTCTCATGGGTTTTAGTGGTGAAAAAATAATTTTAAAAATCGTTCGGAAATGAGTTTACTCCCTGCTTACTTTCTTTGTATACATTCCACTATACGGGCGCGAGCCGGGATTTACGGGAAATCGCGGGTTTTCGGTTCCGGCGATTAAACTGCTTTCATTCGGCGTCTCATCAAAATGAAAAACATTTTTGAAAACTACAAGTCTCATGGGTTTTAGTGGTGAAAAAATAATTTTAAAAATCGTTCGGGAAATGAGTTTACTCCTGCTTACTTTTTTGTATACATTCGACTATACGGGATTTACGGGAAATCGCGGGTTTTCGGTTGCCGGCGATTAAACTGCTTTCATTCGGCGTCTCATCAAAAATGAAAATATTTTTGAAAACTACAAGTCTCATGGGTTTTAGTGGTGAAAAAATAATTTTAAAAATCGTTCGGGAAATGAGTTTACTCCCTGCTTACTTTCTTTGTATACATTCGACTATACGGGCCGACCGGGATTTACGGGAAATCGCGGGTTTTCGGTTGCCGGCGATTAAACTGCTTTCATTCGGCGTCTCATCAAAAATGAAAATATTTTTTGAAAACTACAAGTCTCATGGGTTTTAGTGGTGAAAAAATAATTTTAAAAATCGTTCGGAAATGAGTTTACTCCCTGGGTACTTTCTTTGTATACATTCGACTATACGGGATTTACGGGAAATCGCGGGTTTTCGGTTGCCGGCGATTAAACTGCTTTCATTCGGCGTCTCATCAAAAATGAAAATATTTTTGAAAACTACAAGTCTCATGGGTTTTAGTGGTGAAAAAATAATTTTAAAAATCGTTCGGGAAATGAGTTTACTCCCTGCTACTTTCTTTGTATACATTCGACTATACGGGCCGAGCCGGGATTTACGGGAAATCGCGGGTTTTCGGTTGCCGGCGATTAAACTGCTTTCATTCGGCGTCTCATCAAAAATGAAAATTTTTTGAAAACTACAAGTCTCATGGGTTTTAGTGGTGAAAAAATAATTTTAAAAATCGTTCGGGAAATGAGTTTACTCCCTGGGTACTTTCTTTGTATACATTCCACTATACGGGCCGAGCCGGGATTTACGGGAAATCGCGGGTTTTCGGTTTCCGGCGATTAAACTGCTTTCATTCGGCGTCTCATCAAAAATGAAAATATTTTTGAAAACTACAAGTCTCATGGGTTTTAGTGGTGAAAAAATAATTTTAAAAATCGTTCGGGAAATGAGTTTACTCCCTGCTTACTTTCTTTATACATTCGACTATACGGGAGTTAGGGAAATCGCGGGTTTTCGGTTGCCGGCGATTAAACTGCTTTCATTCGGCGTCTCATCAAAAATGAAAATATTTTTTGAAAACTACAAGTCTCATGGGTTTTAGTGGTGAAAAAATAATTTTAAAAATCGTTCGGGAAATGAGTTTACTCCCTGCTTACTTTCTTTGTATACATTCGACTATACGGGCCGAGTCCGGGATTTACGGGAAATCGCGGGTTTCGGTTGCCGGCGATTAAACTGCTTTCATTCGGCGTCTCATCAAAAATGAAAATATTTTTGAAAACTACAAGTCTCATGGGTTTTAGTGGTGAAAAAATAATTTTAAAAATCGTTCGGGAAATGAGTTTACTCCCTGCTTACTTTCTTTGTATACATTCGACTATACGGGATTTACGGGAAATCGCGGGTTTTCGGTTGCCGGCGATTAAACTGCTTTCATTCGGCGTCTCATCAAAAATGAAAATATTTTTGAAAACTACAAGTCTCATGGGTTTTAGTGGTGAAAAAATAATTTTAAAAATCGTTCGGGAAATGAGTTTACTCCCTGCTTACTTTCTTTGTATACATTCGACTATACGGGCCGAGCCGGGATTTACGGGAAATCGCGGGTTTTCGGTTGCCGGCGATTAAACTGCTTTCATTCGGCGTCTCATCAAAAATTAAAAATTTTTGAAAACTACAAGTCTCATGGGTTTTAGTGGTGAAAAAATATTTTAAAAATCGTTCGGGAAATGAGTTTACTCCCTGCTTACTTTCTTTGTATACATTCGACTATACGGGATTTACGGGAAATCGCGGGTTTTCGGTTGCCGGCGATTAAACTGCTTTCATTCGGCGTCTCATCAAAAATGAAAATATTTTTGAAAACTACAAGTCTCATGGGTTTTAGTGGTGAAAAAATAATTTTAAAAATCGTTCGGGAAATGAGTTTACTCCCTGCTACTTTCTTTGTATACATTCGACTATACGGGCCGAGCCGGGATTTACGGGAAATCGCGGGTTTTCGGTTGCCGGCGATTAAACTGCTTTCATTCGGCGTCTCATCAAAAATGAAAACATTTTTGAAAACTACAAGTCTCATGGGTTTTAGTGGTGAAAAAATAATTTTAAAAATCGTTCGGGAAATGAGTTTACTCCCTGTACTTTCTTTGTATACATTCGACTATACGGGAATTTACGGGAAATCGCGGGTTTTCGGTTGCCGGCGATTAAACTGCTTTCATTCGGCGTCTCATCAAAAATGAAAAATATTTTTGAAAACTACAAGTCTCATGGGTTTTAGTGGTGAAAAAATAATTTTAAAAATCGTTCGGGAAATGAGTTTACTCCCTGGGTACTTTCTTTGTATACATTCGACTATACGGGCCGAGCCGGGATTTACGGGAAATGCGGGTTTTGGTTGCCGGCGATTAAACTGCTTTCATTCGGCGTCTCATCAAAAATGAAAATTTTTGAAAACTACAGTCTCATGGGTTTTAGTGGTGAAAAAATAATTTTAAAAATCGTTCGGGAAATGAGTTTACTCCCTGCTTACTTTCTTTGTATACATTCGACTATACGGGCCGAGCCGGGATTTACGGGAAATCGCGGGTTTTCGGTTGCCGGCGATTAAACTGCTTTCATTCGGCGTCTCATCAAAAATGAAAAATTTTTTGAAAACTACAAGTCTCATGGTTTTAGTGGTGAAAAAATAATTTTAAAAATCGTTCGGAAATGAGTTTACTCCCTGCTTACTTTCTTTGTATACATTCGACTATACGGGATTTACGGGAAATCGCGGGTTTTCGGTTGCCGGCGATTAAACTGCTTTCATTCGGCGTCTCATCAAAAATGAAAATATTTTTGAAAACTACAAGTCTCATGGGTTTTAGTGGTGAAAAAATAATTTTAAAAATCGTTCGGGAAATGAGTTTACTCCCTGCTTACTTTCTTTGTATACATTCGACTATACGGGCCGAGTCCGGGATTTACGGGAAATCGCGGGTTTTCGGTTGCCGGCGATTAAACTGCTTTCATTCGGCGTCTCATCAAAAATGAATTTTTGAAAACTACAAGTCTCATGGGTTTTAGTGGTGAAAAAATAATTTTAAAAATCGTTCGGGAAATGAGTTTACTCCCTGGGTACTTTCTTTGTATACATTCCACTATACGGGCCGAGCCGGGATTTACGGGAAATCGCGGGTTTTCGGTTGCCGGCGATTAAACTGCTTTCATTCGGCGTCTCATCAAAAATGAAAATTTTTTTGAAAACTACAAGTCTCATGGTTTTAGTGGTGAAAAAATAATTTTAAAAATCGTTCGGGAAATGAGTTTACTCCCTGCTTACTTTCTTTGTATACATTCGACTATACGGGATTTACGGGAAATCGCGGGTTTTCGGTTGCCGGCGATTAAACTGCTTTCATTCGGCGTCTCATCAAAAATGAAAATATTTTTGAAAACTACAAGTCTCATGGGTTTTAGTGGTGAAAAAATAATTTTAAAAATCGTTCGGGAAATGAGTTTACTCCCTGCTTACTTTCTTTGTATACATTCGACTATACGGGCCGAGCCGGGATTTACGGGAAATCGCGGGTTTTCGGTTGCCGGCGATTAAACTGCTTTCATTCGGCGTCTCATCAAAAATGAAATATTTTTGAAAACTACAAGTCTCATGGTTTTAGTGGTGAAAAAATAATTTTAAAAATCGTTCGGGAAATGAGTTTACTCCCTGCTTACTTTCTTTGTATACATTCGACTATACGGGATTTACGGGAAATCGCGGGTTTTCGGTTGCCGGCGATTAAACTGCTTTCATTCGGCGTCTCATCAAAAATGAAAATATTTTTGAAAACTACAAGTCTCATGGGTTTTAGTGGTGAAAAAATAATTTTAAAAATCGTTCGGGAAATGAGTTTACTCCCTGCTTACTTTCTTTGTATACATTCGACTATACGGGCCGAGCCGGGATTTACGGGAAATCGCGGGTTTTCGGTTGCCGGCGATTAAACTGCTTTCATTCGGCGTCTCATCAAAAATGAAAAATTTTTGAAAACTACAAGTCTCATGGGTTTTAGTGGTGAAAAAATAATTTTAAAAATCGTTCGGGAAATGAGTTTACTCCCTGGGTACTTTCTTTGTATACATTCGACTATACGGGAGCCGGGATTTACGGGAAATCGCGGGTTTTCGGTTGCCGGCGATTAAACTGCTTTCATTCGGCGTCTCATCAAAAATGAAAATATTTTTGAAAACTACAAGTCTCATGGGTTTTAGTGGTGAAAAAATAATTTTAAAAATCGTTCGGGAAATGAGTTTACTCCCTGCTTACTTTCTTTGTATACATTCGACTATACGGGCCGAGCGGGATTTACGGGAAATCGCGGGTTTTCGGTTGCCGGCGATTAAACTGCTTTCATTCGGCGTCTCATCAAAAATGAAAATATTTTTGAAAACTACAAGTCTCATGGGTTTTAGTGGTGAAAAAATAATTTTAAAAATCGTTCGGGAAATGAGTTTACTCCCTGGGTTACTTTCTTTGTATACATTCGACTATACGGGCCGAGGGGATTTACGGGAAATCGCGGGTTTTCGGTTGCCGGCGATTAAACTGCTTTCATTCGGCGTCTCATCAAAAATGAAAATTTTTTGAAAACTACAAGTCTCATGGGTTTTAGTGGTGAAAAAATAATTTTAAAAATCGTTCGGGAAATGAGTTTACTCCCTGGGTACTTTCTTTGTATACATTCGACTATACGGGCCGAGCCGGGATTTACGGGAAATCGCGGGTTTTCGGTTGCCGGCGATTAAACTGCTTTCATTCGGCGTCTCATCAAAAATGAAAATATTTTTGAAAACTACAAGTCTCATGGGTTTTAGTGGTGAAAAAATAATTTTAAAAATCGTTCGGGAAATGAGTTTACTCCTGCCTGTACTTTCTTTGTATACATTCGACTATACGGGCGAGCGGGATTTACGGGAAATCGCGGGTTTTCGGTTGCCGGCGATTAAACTGCTTTCATTCGGCGTCTCATCAAAAATGAAAATATTTTTGAAAACTACAAGTCTCATGGGTTTTAGTGGTGAAAAAATAGTTTTAAAAATCGTTCGGGAAATGAGTTTACTCCATGCTTACTTTCTTTGTATACATTCGACTATACGGGCCGAGCCGGGATTTACGGGAAATCGGGGGTTTTCGGTTGCCGGCGATTAAACTGCTTTCATTCGGCGTCTCATCAAAAATGAAAAATATTTTCAAAACTACAAGTCTCATGGGTTTTAGTGGTGAAAAAATAATTTTAAAAATCGTTCGGGAAATGAGTTTACTCCCTGTACTTTCTTTGTATACATTCGACTATACGAGCCGGGATTTACGGGAAATCGCGGGTTTTCGGTTGCCGGCGATTAAACTGCTTTCATTCGGCGTCTCATCAAAAATGAAAATATTTTTGAAAACTACAAGTCTCATGGGTTTTAGTGGTGAAAAAATAATTTTAAAAATCGTTCGGGAAATGAGTTTACTCCCTGCTTACTTTCTTTGTATACATTCGACTATACGGGCGAGCCGATTTACGGGAAATCGCGGGTTTTCGGTTGCCGGCGATTAAACTGCTTTCATTCGGCGTCTCATCAAAAATGAAAATATTTTTGAAAACTACAAGTCTCATGGGTTTTAGTGGTGAAAAAATAATTTTAAAAATCGTTCGGGAAATGAGTTTACTCCCTGCTTACTTTCTTTGTATACATTCGACTATACGGGCCGATTTACGGGAAATCGCGGGTTTTCGGTTGCCGGCGATTAAACTGCTTTCATTCGGCGTCTCATCAAAAATGAAAATATTTTTGAAAACTACAAGTCTCATGGGTTTTAGTGGTGAAAAAATAATTTTAAAAATCGTTCGGGAAATGAGTTTACTCCCTGGGTACTTTCTTTGTATACATTCGACTATACGGGCCGAGCCGGGATTTACGGGAAATCGCGGGTTTTCGGTTGCCGGCGATTAAACTGCTTTCATTCGGCGTCTCATCAAAAATGAAAATTTTTTGAAAACTACAAGTCTCATGGGTTTTAGTGGTGAAAAAATAATTTTAAAAATCGTTCGGGAAATGAGTTTACTCCCTGCTACTTTCTTTGTATACATTCGACTATACGGGATATTTACGGGAAATCGCGGGTTTTCGGTTGCCGGCGATTAAACTGCTTTCATTCGGCGTCTCATCAAAAATGAAAATATTTTTGAAAACTACAAGTCTCATGGGTTTTAGTGGTGAAAAAATAATTTTAAAAATCGTTCGGGAAATGAGTTTACTCCCTGCTACTTTCTTTGTATACATTCGACTATACGGGCCGAGCCGGGATTTACGGGAAATCGCGGGTTTTCGGTTGCCGGCGATTAAACTGCTTTCATTCGGCGTCTCATCAAAAATGAAAATATTTTTGAAAACTACAAGTCTCATGGGTTTTAGTGGTGAAAAAATAATTTTAAAAATCGTTCGGGAAATGAGTTTACTCCCTGCTTACTTTCTTTGTATACATTCGACTATACGGCCGAGCCGGGATTTACGGGAAATCGCGGGTTTTCGGTTGCCGGCGATTAAACTGCTTTCATTCGGCGTCTCATCAAAAATGAAAATTTTTGAAAACTACAAGTCTCATGGGTTTTAGTGGTGAAAAAATAATTTTAAAAATCGTTCGGGAAATGAGTTTACTCCCTGCTACTTTCTTTGTATACATTCGACTATACGGGAGCGGGATTTACGGGAAATCGCGGGTTTTCGGTTGCCGGCGATTAAACTGCTTTCATTCGGCGTCTCATCAAAAATGAAAATATTTTTGAAAACTACAAGTCTCATGGGTTTTAGTGGTGAAAAAATAATTTTAAAAATCGTTCGGGAAATGAGTTTACTCCCTGCTTACTTTCTTTGTATACATTCGACTATACGGGCCGAGCCGGGATTTACGGGAAATCGCGGGTTTTCGGTTGCCGGCGATTAAACTGCTTTCATTCGGCGTCTCATCAAAAATGAAAAATTTTTGAAAACTACAAGTCTCATGGGTTTTAGTGGTGAAAAAATAATTTTAAAAATCGTTCGGGAAATGAGTTTACTCCCTGCTTACTTTCTTTGTATACATTCGACTATACGGGCCGAGCGGGATTTACGGGAAATCGCGGGTTTTCGGTTGCCGGCGATTAAACTGCTTTCATTCGGCGTCTCATCAAAAATGAAAATTTTTGAAAACTACAAGTCTCATGGGTTTTAGTGGTGAAAAAATAATTTTAAAAATCGTTCGGGAAATGAGTTTACTCCCTGCTACTTTCTTTGTATACATTCGACTATACGGCCGAGCCGGGATTTACGGGAAATCGCGGGTTTTCGGTTGCCGGCGATTAAACTGCTTTCATTCGGCGTCTCATCAAAAATGAAAATATTTTTGAAAACTACAAGTCTCATGGGTTTTAGTGGTGAAAAAATAATTTTAAAAATCGTTCGGGAAATGAGTTTACTCCCTGCTTACTTTCTTTGTATACATTCGACTATACGGGCCGAGCCGGGATTTACGGGAAATCGCGGGTTTTCGGTTGCCGGCGATTAAACTGCTTTCATTCGGCGTCTCATCAAAATGAAAAATTTTTGAAAACTACAAGTCTCATGGGTTTTAGTGGTGAAAAAATAATTTTAAAAATCGTTCGGGAAATGAGTTTACTCCCTGGGTACTTTCTTTGTATACATTCGACTATACGGGAGGGATTTACGGGAAATCGCGGGTTTTCGGTTGCGGAGATTAAACTGCTTTCATTCGGCGTCTCATCAAAAATGAAAATATTTTTGAAAACTACAAGTCTCATGGGTTTTAGTGGTGAAAAAATAATTTTAAAAATCGTTCGGGAAATGAGTTTACTCCCTGCTTACTTTCTTTGTATACATTCGACTATACGGGATTTACGGGAAATCGCGGGTTTTCGGTTGCCGGCGATTAAACTGCTTTCATTCGGCGTCTCATCAAAAATGAATATATTTTTGAAAACTACAAGTCTCATGGGTTTTAGTGGTGAAAAAATAATTTTAAAAATCGTTCGGGAAATGAGTTTACTCCCTGCTACTTTCTTTGT
This sequence comes from Hydractinia echinata, assembly GCA_030067915.1. NCBI lineage: Eukaryota > Metazoa > Cnidaria > Hydrozoa > Anthoathecata > Hydractiniidae > Hydractinia > Hydractinia echinata. The sequence goes on along the minus strand of JASGCC010002191.1, from coordinate 21,309 downwards.
ATACATTCGACTATACGGGCCGAGCCGGGATTTACGGGAAATCGCGGGTTTTCGGTTGCCGGCGATTAAACTGCTTTCATTCGGCGTCTCATCAAAAATGAAAATATTTTTGAAAACTACAAGTCTCATGGGTTTTAGTGGTGAAAAAATAATTTTAAAAATCGTTCGGGAAATGAGTTTACTCCCTGCTTACTTTCTTTGTATACATTCGACTATACGGGATTTACGGGAAATCGCGGGTTTTCGGTTGCCGGCGATTAAACTGCTTTCATTCGGCGTCTCATCAAAAATGAAAATATTTTTGAAAACTACAAGTCTCATGGGTTTTAGTGGTGAAAAAATAATTTTAAAAATCGTTCGGGAAATGAGTTTACTCCCTGCTTACTTTCTTTGTATACATTCGACTATACGGGATTTACGGGAAATCGCGGGTTTTCGGTTGCCGGCGATTAAACTGCTTTCATTCGGCGTCTCATCAAAAATGAAAATATTTTTGAAAAACAAGTCTCATGGGTTTTAGTGGTGAAAAAATAATTTTAAAAATCGTTCGGGAAATGAGTTTACTCCCTGCTTACTTTCTTTGTATACATTCGACTATACGGGATTTACGGGAAATCGCGGGTTTTCGGTTGCCGGCGATTAAACTGCTTTCATTCGGCGTCTCATCAAAAATGAAAATATTTTTGAAAACTACAAGTCTCATGGGTTTTAGTGGTGAAAAAAATAATTTTAAAAATCGTTCGGGAAATGAGTTTACTCCCTGCTTACTTTCTTTGTATACATTCGACTATACGGGATTTACGGGAAATCGCGGGTTTTCGGTTGCCGGCGATTAAACTGCTTTCATTCGGCGTCTCATCAAAAATGAAAATATTTTTGAAAACTACAAGTCTCATGGGTTTTAGTGGTGAAAAAATAATTTTAAAAATCGTTCGGGAAATGAGTTTACTCCCTGCTTACTTTCTTTGTATACATTCGACTATACGGGATTTACGGGAAATCGCGGGTTTTCGGTTGCCGGCGATTAAACTGCTTTCATTCGGCGTCTCATCAAAAATGAAAATATTTTTGAAAAACAAGTCTCATGGGTTTTAGTGGTGAAAAAATAATTTTAAAAATCGTTCGGGAAATGAGTTTACTCCCTGCTACTTTCTTTGTATACATTCGACTATACGAGCCGGATTTACGGGAAATCGCGGGTTTTCGGTTGCCGGCGATTAAACTGCTTTCATTCGGCGTCTCATCAAAAATGAAAAATTTTTGAAAACTACAAGTCTCATGGGTTTTAGTGGTGAAAAAATAATTTTAAAAATCGTTCGGGAAATGAGTTTACTCCCTGCTTACTTTCTTTGTATACATTCGACTATACGGGATTTACGGGAAATCGCGGGTTTTCGGTTGCCGGCGATTAAACTGCTTTCATTCGGCGTCTCATCAAAAATGAAAATATTTTGAAAACTACAAGTCTCATGGGTTTTAGTGGTGAAAAAATAATTTTAAAAATCGTTCGGGAAATGAGTTTACTCCCTGCTTACTTTCTTTGTATACATTCGACTATACGGGCCGAGCCGGGATTTACGGGAAATCGCGGGTTTTCGGTTGCCGGCGATTAAACTGCTTTCATTCGGCGTCTCATCAAAAATGAAAATATTTTTGAAAACTACAAGTCTCATGGGTTTTAGTGGTGAAAAAATAATTTTAAAAATCGTTCGGGAAATGAGTTTACTCCCTGCTTACTTTCTTTGTATACATTCGACTATACGGGATTTACGGGAAATCGCGGGTTTTCGGTTGCCGGCGATTAAACTGCTTTCATTCGGCGTCTCATCAAAAATGAAAATATTTTTGAAAACTACAAGTCTCATGGGTTTTAGTGGTGAAAAAATAATTTTAAAAATCGTTCGGGAAATGAGTTTACTCCCTGCTACTTTCTTTGTATACATTCGACTATACGGGATTTACGGGAAATCGCGGGTTTTCGGTTGCCGGCGATTAAACTGCTTTCATTCGGCGTCTCATCAAAAATGAAAATATTTTTGAAAACTACAAGTCTCATGGGTTTTAGTGGTGAAAAAATAATTTTAAAAATCGTTCGGGAAATGAGTTTACTCCCTGGTACTTTCTTTGTATACATTCCACTATACGGGCCGAGCCCGGATTTACGGGAAATCGCGGGTTTTCGGTTGCCGGATTAAACTGCTTTCATTCGGCGTCTCATCAAAAAAAAATTTTTGATACAAGTCTCATGGGTTTTAGTGGTGAAAAAATAATTTTAAAAATCGTTCGGGAAATGAGTTTACTCCCTGCTTACTTTCTTTGTATACATTCGACTATACGGGATTTACGGGAAATCGCGGGTTTTCGGTTGCCGGCGATTAAACTGCTTTCATTCGGCGTCTCATCAAAAATGAAAATTTTTGAAAACTACAAGTCTCATGGGTTTTAGTGGTGAAAAAATAATTTTAAAAATCGTTCGGGAAATGAGTTTACTCCCTGCTTACTTTCTTTGTATACATTCGACTATACGGGCCGAGATTTACGGGAAATCGCGGGTTTTCGGTTGCCGGCGATTAAACTGCTTTCATTCGGCGTCTCATCAAAAATGAAAATATTTTTGAAAACTACAAGTCTCATGGGTTTTAGTGGTGAAAAAATAATTTTAAAAATCGTTCGGGAAATGAGTTTACTCCCTGCTTACTTTCTTTGTATACATTCGACTATACGGGATTTACGGGAAATCGCGGGTTTTCGGTTGCCGGCGATTAAACTGCTTTCATTCGGCGTCTCATCAAAAATGAAAATATTTTTGAAAACTACAAGTCTCATGGGTTTTAGTGGTGAAAAAATAATTTTAAAAATCGTTCGGGAAATGAGTTTACTCCCTGCTACTTTCTTTGTATACATTCGACTATACGGGATTTACGGGAAATCGCGGGTTTTCGGTTGCCGGCGATTAAACTGCTTTCATTCGGCGTCTCATCAAAAATGAAAATATTTTTGAAAACTACAAGTCTCATGGGTTTTAGTGGTGAAAAAATAATTTTAAAAATCGTTCGGGAAATGAGTTTACTCCCTGCTTACTTTCTTTGTATACATTCGACTATACGGGCCGAGCCGGGATTTACGGGAAATCGCGGGTTTTCGGTTGCCGGCGATTAAACTGCTTTCATTCCGGCGTCTCATCAAAAATGAAAATATTTTTGAAAACTACAAGTCTCATGGGTTTTAGTGGTGAAAAAATAATTTTAAAAATCGTTCGGGAAATGAGTTTACTCCCTGTACTTTCTTTGTATACATTCGACTATACGGGAATTTACGGGAAATCGCGGGTTTTCGGTTGCCGGCGATTAAACTGCTTTCATTCGGCGTCTCATCAAAAATGAAAATATTTTTGAAAACTACAAGTCTCATGGGTTTTAGTGGTGAAAAAATAATTTTAAAAAATCGTTCGGGAAATGAGTTTACTCCCTGCTTACTTTCTTTGTATACATTCGACTATACGGGATTTACGGGAAATCGCGGGTTTTCGGTTGCCGGCGATTAAACTGCTTTCATTCGGCGTCTCATCAAAAATGAAAATATTTTTGAAAACTACAAGTCTCATGGGTTTTAGTGGTGAAAAAATAATTTTAAAAATCGTTCGGGAAATGAGTTTACTCCCTGCTTACTTTCTTTGTATACATTCGACTATACGGGATTTACGGGAAATCGCGGGTTTTCGGTTGCCGGCGATTAAACTGCTTTCATTCGGCGTCTCATCAAAAATGAAAATATTTTTGAAAACTACAAGTCTCATGGGTTTTAGTGGTGAAAAAATAATTTTAAAAATCGTTCGGGAAATGAGTTTACTCCTGTACTTTCTTTGTATACATTCGACTATACGGGAGCCGGGATTTACGGGAAATCGCGGGTTTTTGGTTGCCGGCGATTAAACTGCTTTCATTCGGCGTCTCATCAAAAATGAAAACATTTTTGAAAACTACAAGTCTCATGGGTTTTAGTGGTGAAAAAATAATTTTAAAAATCGTTCGGGAAATGAGTTTACTCCCTGGGTACTTTCTTTGTATACATTCCACTATACGGGCCGAGCCCGGGATTTACGGGAAATCGCGGTTTTCGGAGATTAAACTGCTTTCATTCGGCGTCTCATCAAAAGAAAATATTTTTGAAAACTACAAGTCTCATGGGTTTTAGTGGTGAAAAAATAATTTTAAAAATCGTTCGGGAAATGAGTTTACTCCCTGCTTACTTTCTTTGTATACATTCGACTTACGGGATTTACGGGAAATCGCGGTTTTCGGTTGCCGGCGATTAAACTGCTTTCATTCGGCGTCTCATCAAAAATGAAAATATTTTTGAAAACTAAGTCTCATGGGTTTTAGTGGTGAAAAAATAATTTTAAAAATCGTTCGGGAAATGAGTTTACTCCCTGCTTACTTTCTTTGTATACATTCGACTATACGGGATTTACGGGAAATCGCGGGTTTTCGGTTGCCGGCGATTAAACTGCTTTCATTCGGCGTCTCATCAAAAATGAAAAATTTTTGAAAACTACAAGTCTCATGGGTTTTAGTGGTGAAAAAATAATTTTAAAAATCGTTCGGGAAATGAGTTTACTCCCTGCTTACTTTCTTTGTATACATTCGACTATACGGGCCGAGCCGGGATTTACGGGAAATCGCGGGTTTTCGGTTGCCGGCGATTAAACTGCTTTCATTCGGCGTCTCATCAAAAATGAAAAATTTTTGAAAACTACAAGTCTCATGGGTTTTAGTGGTGAAAAAATAATTTTAAAAATCGTTCGGGAAATGAGTTTACTCCCTGACTTTCTTTGTATACATTCGACTATACGGGCCGAGCCGGGATTTACGGGAAATCGCGGGTTTTCGGTTGCCGGCGATTAAACTGCTTTCATTCGGCGTCTCATCAAAAATGAAAATATTTTTGAAAACTACAAGTCTCATGGGTTTTAGTGGTGAAAAAATAATTTTAAAAATCGTTCGGGAAATGAGTTTACTCCCTGCTTACTTTCTTTGTATACATTCGACTATACGGGCCGAGCCGGGATTTACGGGAAATCGCGGGTTTTCGGTTGCCGGCGATTAAACTGCTTTCATTCGGCGTCTCATCAAAAATGAAAATTTTTGAAAACTACAAGTCTCATGGGTTTTAGTGGTGAAAAAATAATTTTAAAAATCGTTCGGGAAATGAGTTTACTCCCTGCTTACTTTCTTTGTATACATTCGACTATACGGGCCGAGCCGGGATTTACGGGAAATCGCGGGTTTTCGGTTGCCGGCGATTAAACTGCTTTCATTCGGCGTCTCATCAAAAATGAAAATATTTTTGAAAACTACAAGTCTCATGGGTTTTAGTGGTGAAAAAATAATTTTAAAAATCGTTCGGGAAATGAGTTTACTCCCTGCTTACTTTCTTTGTATACATTCGACTATACGGGCCGAGCCGGGATTTACGGGAAATCGCGGGTTTTCGGTTGCCGGCGATTAAACTGCTTTCATTCGGCGTCTCATCAAAAATGAAAATTTTTTGAAAACTACAAGTCTCATGGGTTTTAGTGGTGAAAAAATAATTTTAAAAATCGTTCGGGAAATGAGTTTACTCCCTGCTTACTTTCTTTGTATACATTCGACTATACGGGATTTACGGGAAATCGCGGGTTTTCGGTTGCCGGCGATTAAACTGCTTTCATTCGGCGTCTCATCAAAAATGAAAATATTTTTGAAAACTACAAGTCTCATGGGTTTTAGTGGTGAAAAAATAATTTTAAAAATCGTTCGGGAAATGAGTTTACTCCCTGCTTACTTTCTTTGTATACATTCGACTATACGGGATTTACGGGAAATCGCGGGTTTTCGGTTGCCGGCGATTAAACTGCTTTCATTCGGCGTCTCATCAAAAATGAAAATATTTTTGAAAACTACAAGTCTCATGGGTTTTAGTGGTGAAAAAATAATTTTAAAAATCGTTCGGGAAATGAGTTTACTCCCTGCTACTTTCTTTGTATACATTCGACTATACGGGCCGAGCCGGGATTTACGGGAAATCGCGGGTTTTCGGTTGCCGGCGATTAAACTGCTTTCATTCGGCGTCTCATCAAAAATGAAAAATTTTTGAAAACTACAAGTCTCATGGGTTTTAGTGGTGAAAAAATAATTTTAAAAATCGTTCGGGAAATGAGTTTACTCCCTGCTACTTTCTTTGTATACATTCGACTATACGGGCCGAGCCGGGATTTACGGGAAATCGCGGGTTTTCGGTTGCCGGCGATTAAACTGCTTTCATTCGGCGTCTCATCAAAAATGAAAATATTTTTGAAAACTACAAGTCTCATGGGTTTTAGTGGTGAAAAAATAATTTTAAAAATCGTTCGGGAAATGAGTTTACTCCCTGCTTACTTTCTTTGTATACATTCGACTATACGGGATTTACGGGAAATCGCGGGTTTTCGGTTGCCGGCGATTAAACTGCTTTCATTCGGCGTCTCATCAAAAATGAAAATATTTTTGAAAACTACAAGTCTCATGGGTTTTAGTGGTGAAAAAATAATTTTAAAAATCGTTCGGGAAATGAGTTTACTCCCTGCTTACTTTCTTTGTATACATTCGACTATACGGGCCGAGCCGGGATTTACGGGAAATCGCGGGTTTTCGGTTGCCGGCGATTAAACTGCTTTCATTCGGCGTCTCATCAAAAATGAAAAATTTTTGAAAACTACAAGTCTCATGGGTTTTAGTGGTGAAAAAATAATTTTAAAAATCGTTCGGGAAATGAGTTTACTCCCTGCTTACTTTCTTTGTATACATTCGACTATACGGGCCGAGCCGGGATTTACGGGAAATCGCGGGTTTTCGGTTGATTAAACTGCTTTCATTCGGCGTCTCATCAAAAATGAAAATATTTTTGAAAACTACAAGTCTCATGGGTTTTAGTGGTGAAAAAATAATTTTAAAAATCGTTCGGGAAATGAGTTTACTCCCTGCTACTTTCTTTGTATACATTCGACTATACGGGATTTACGGGAAATCGCGGGTTTTCGGTTGCCGGCGATTAAACTGCTTTCATTCGGCGTCTCATCAAAAATGAAAATTTTTTGAAAACTACAAGTCTCATGGGTTTTAGTGGTGAAAAAATAATTTTAAAAATCGTTCGGGAAATGAGTTTACTCCCTGGGTACTTTCTTTGTATACATTCGACTATACGGGCCGAGCCGGGATTTACGGGAAATCGCGGGTTTTCGGTTGCCGGCGATTAAACTGCTTTCATTCGGCGTCTCATCAAAAATGAAAATATTTTTGAAAACTACAAGTCTCATGGGTTTTAGTGGTGAAAAAATAATTTTAAAAATCGTTCGGGAAATGAGTTTACTCCCTGCTTACTTTCTTTGTATACATTCGACTACGGGATTTACGGGAAATCGCGGGTTTTCGGTTGCCGGCGATTAAACTGCTTTCATTCGGCGTCTCATCAAAAATGAAAATATTTTTGAAAACTACAAGTCTCATGGGTTTTAGTGGTGAAAAAATAATTTTAAAAATCGTTCGGGAAATGAGTTTACTCCTGCTTACTTTCTTTGTATACATTCGACTATACGGGATTTACGGGAAATCGCGGGTTTTCGGTTGCCGGCGATTAAACTGCTTTCATTCGGCGTCTCATCAAAAATGAAAATTTTTGAAAACTACAAGTCTCATGGGTTTTAGTGGTGAAAAAATAATTTTAAAAATCGTTCGGGAAATGAGTTTACTCCCTGCTACTTTCTTTGTATACATTCGACTATACGGGCCGAGCCGGGATTTACGGGAAATCGCGGGTTTTCGGTTGCCGGCGATTAAACTGCTTTAATTCGGCGTCTCATCAAAAATGAAAATATTTTTGAAAACTACAAGTCTCATGGGTTTTAGTGGTGAAAAAATAATTTTAAAAATCGTTCGGGAAATGAGTTTACTCCCTGCTTACTTTCTTTGTATACATTCGACTATACGGGATTTACGGGAAATCGCGGGTTTTCGGTTGCCGGCGATTAAACTGCTTTCATTCGGCGTCTCATCAAAAATGAAAATATTTTTGAAAACTACAAGTCTCATGGGTTTTAGTGGTGAAAAAATAATTTTAAAAATCGTTCGGGAAATGAGTTTACTCCCTGCTTACTTTCTTTGTATACATTCGACTATACGGGATTTACGGGAAATCGCGGGTTTTCGGTTGCCGGCGATTAAACTGCTTTCATTCGGCGTCTCATCAAAAATGAAAATATTTTTGAAAACTACAAGTCTCATGGGTTTTAGTGGTGAAAAAATAATTTTAAAAATCGTTCGGGAAATGAGTTTACTCCCTGCTTACTTTCTTTGTATACATTCGACTATACGGGCCGAGCCGGGATTTACGGGAAATCGCGGGTTTTCGGTTGCCGGCGATTAAACTGCTTTCATTCGGCGTCTCATCAAAAATGAAAAATTTTTGAAAACTACAAGTCTCATGGGTTTTAGTGGTGAAAAAATAATTTTAAAAATCGTTCGGGAAATGAGTTTACTCCCTGCTACTTTCTTTGTATACATTCGACTATACGGGCCGAGCCGGGATTTACGGGAAATCGCGGGTTTTCGGTTGATTAAACTGCTTTCATTCGGCGTCTCATCAAAAATGAAAATATTTTTGAAAACTACAAGTCTCATGGGTTTTAGTGGTGAAAAAATAATTTTAAAAATCGTTCGGGAAATGAGTTTACTCCCTGCTTACTTTCTTTGTATACATTCGACTATACGGGATTTACGGGAAATCGCGGGTTTTCGGTTGCCGGCGATTAAACTGCTTTCATTCGGCGTCTCATCAAAAATGAAAATTTTTGAAAACTACAAGTCTCATGGGTTTTAGTGGTGAAAAAATAATTTTAAAAATCGTTCGGGAAATGAGTTTACTCCCTGCTACTTTCTTTGTATACATTCGACTATACGGGAGCCGGGATTTACGGGAAATCGCGGGTTTTCGGTTGCCGGCGATTAAACTGCTTTCATTCGGCGTCTCATCAAAAATGAAAATATTTTTGAAAACTACAAGTCTCATGGGTTTTAGTGGTGAAAAAATAATTTTAAAAATCGTTCGGGAAATGAGTTTACTCCCTGCTTACTTTCTTTGTATACATTCGACTACGGGATTTACGGGAAATCGCGGGTTTTCGGTTGCCGGCGATTAAACTGCTTTCATTCGGCGTCTCATCAAAAATGAAAATATTTTTGAAAACTACAAGTCTCATGGGTTTTAGTGGTGAAAAAATAATTTTAAAAATCGTTCGGGAAATGAGTTTACTCCCTGCTTACTTTCTTTGTATACATTCGACTATACGGGATTTACGGGAAATCGCGGGTTTTCGGTTGCCGGCGATTAAACTGCTTTCATTCGGCGTCTCATCAAAAATGAAAATATTTTTGAAAACTACAAGTCTCATGGGTTTTAGTGGTGAAAAAATAATTTTAAAAATCGTTCGGGAAATGAGTTTACTCCCTGCTTACTTTCTTTGTATACATTCGACTATACGGGATTTACGGGAAATCGCGGGTTTTCGGTTGCCGGCGATTAAACTGCTTTCATTCGGCGTCTCATCAAAAATGAAAATATTTTTGAAAACTACAAGTCTCATGGGTTTTAGTGGTGAAAAAATAATTTTAAAAATCGTTCGGGAAATGAGTTTACTCCCTGCTACTTTCTTTGTATACATTCGACTATACGGGCCGAGCCGGGATTTACGGGAAATCGCGGGTTTTCGGTTGCCGGATTAAACTGCTTTCATTCGGCGTCTCATCAAAAATGAAAATATTTTTGAAAACTACAAGTCTCATGGGTTTTAGTGGTGAAAAAATAATTTTAAAAATCGTTCGGGAAATGAGTTTACTCCCTGCTTACTTTCTTTGTATACATTCGACTATACGGGATTTACGGGAAATCGCGGGTTTTCGGTTGCCGGCGATTAAACTGCTTTCATTCGGCGTCTCATCAAAAATGAAAATATTTTTGAAAACTACAAGTCTCATGGGTTTTAGTGGTGAAAAAATAATTTTAAAAATCGTTCGGGAAATGAGTTTACTCCCTTACTTTCTTTGTATACATTCGACTATACGGGCCGAGCCGGGATTTACGGGAAATCGCGGGTTTTCGGTTGCCGGCGATTAAACTGCTTTCATTCGGCGTCTCATCAAAAATGAAAACATTTTTGAAAACTACAAGTCTCATGGGTTTTAGTGGTGAAAAAATAATTTTAAAAATCGTTCGGGAAATGAGTTTACTCCCTGCTTACTTTCTTTGTATACATTCGACTATACGGGCCGAGCGGGATTTACGGGAAATCGCGGGTTTTCGGTTGCCGGCGATTAAACTGCTTTCATTCGGCGTCTCATCAAAAATGAAAATATTTTTGAAAACTACAAGTCTCATGGGTTTTAGTGGTGAAAAAATAATTTTAAAAATCGTTCGGGAAATGAGTTTACTCCCTGCTTACTTTCTTTGTATACATTCGACTATACGGGATTTACGGGAAATCGCGGGTTTTCGGTTGCCGGCGATTAAACTGCTTTCATTCGGCGTCTCATCAAAAATGAAAATATTTTTGAAAACTACAAGTCTCATGGGTTTTAGTGGTGAAAAAATAATTTTAAAAATCGTTCGGGAAATGAGTTTACTCCCTGCTACTTTCTTTGTATACATTCGACTATACGGGCCGAGCCGGGATTTACGGGAAATCGCGGGTTTTCGGTTGCCGGATTAAACTGCTTTCATTCGGCGTCTCATCAAATATGAAGACATTTTTGAAAACTACAAGTCTCATGGGTTTTAGTGGTGAAAAAATAATTTTAAAAATCGTTCGGGAAATGAGTTTACTCCCTGCTTACTTTCTTTCTATACATTCGCGACTACGGGATTTACGGGAAATCGCGGGTTTTCGGTTGCCGGCGATTAAACTGCTTTCATTCGGCGTCTCATCAAAAATGAAAATATTTTTGAAAACTACAAGTCTCATGGGTTTTAGTGGTGAAAAAATAATTTTAAAAATCGTTCGGGAAATGAGTTTACTCCTGCTTACTTTCTTTGTATACATTCGACTATACGGGATTTACGGGAAATCGCGGGTTTTCGGTTGCCGGCGATTAAACTGCTTTCATTCGGCGTCTCATCAAAAATGAAAATATTTTTGAAAACTACAAGTCTCATGGGTTTTAGTGGTGAAAAAATAATTTTAAAAATCGTTCGGGAAATGAGTTTACTCCCTGCTACTTTCTTTGTATACATTCGACTATACGGGCCGAGCCGGGATTTACGGGAAATCGCGGGTTTTCGGTTGCCGGCGATTAAACTGCTTTCATTCGGCGTCTCATCAAAAATGAAAATTTTTGAAAACTACAAGTCTCATGGGTTTTAGTGGTGAAAAAATAATTTTAAAAATCGTTCGGGAAATGAGTTTACTCCCTGCTTACTTTCTTTGTATACATTCGACTATACGGGAGCCGGGATTTACGGGAAATCGCGGGTTTTCGGTTGCCGGCGATTAAACTGCTTTCATTCGGCGTCTCATCAAAAATGAAAATATTTTTGAAAACTACAAGTCTCATGGGTTTTAGTGGTGAAAAAATAATTTTAAAAATCGTTCGGGAAATGAGTTTACTCCCTGCTTACTTTCTTTGTATACATTCGACTATACGGGATTTACGGGAAATCGCGGGTTTTCGGTTGCCGGCGATTAAACTGCTTTCATTCGGCGTCTCATCAAAAATGAAAATATTTTTGAAAACTACAAGTCTCATGGGTTTTAGTGGTGAAAAAATAATTTTAAAAATCGTTCGGGAAATGAGTTTACTCCCTGCTTACTTTCTTTGTATACATTCGACTATACGGGATTTACGGGAAATCGCGGGTTTTCGGTTGCCGGCGATTAAACTGCTTTCATTCGGCGTCTCATCAAAAATGAAAATATTTTTGAAAACTACAAGTCTCATGGGTTTTAGTGGTGAAAAAATAATTTTAAAAATCGTTCGGGAAATGAGTTTACTCCCTGCTACTTTCTTTGTATACATTCGACTATACGGGCCGAGCCGGGATTTACGGGAAATCGCGGGTTTTCGGTTGCCGGCGATTAAACTGCTTTCATTCGGCGTCTCATCAAAAATGAAAAATTTTTGAAAACTACAAGTCTCATGGGTTTTAGTGGTGAAAAAATAATTTTAAAAATCGTTCGGGAAATGAGTTTACTCCCTGCTTACTTTCTTTGTATACATTCGACTATACGGGCCGAGCCGGGATTTACGGGAAATCGCGGGTTTTCGGTTGATTAAACTGCTTTCATTCGGCGTCTCATCAAAAATGAAAATTTTTGAAAACTACAAGTCTCATGGGTTTTAGTGGTGAAAAAATAATTTTAAAAATCGTTCGGGAAATGAGTTTACTCCCTGCTTACTTTCTTTGTATACATTCGACTATACGGGATTTACGGGAAATCGCGGGTTTTCGGTTGCCGGCGATTAAACTGCTTTCATTCGGCGTCTCATCAAAAATGAAAATATTTTTGAAAACTACAAGTCTCATGGGTTTTAGTGGTGAAAAAATAATTTTAAAAATCGTTCGGGAAATGAGTTTACTCCCTGCTTACTTTCTTTGTATACATTCGACTATACGGGATTTACGGGAAATCGCGGGTTTTCGGTTGCCGGCGATTAAACTGCTTTCATTCGGCGTCTCATCAAAAATGAAAAATTTTTGAAAACTACAAGTCTCATGGGTTTTAGTGGTGAAAAAATAATTTTAAAAATCGTTCGGGAAATGAGTTTACTCCCTGCTTACTTTCTTTGTATACATTCGACTATACGGGCCGAGCCGGGATTTACGGGAAATCGCGGGTTTTCGGTTGCCGGCGATTAAACTGCTTTCATTCGGCGTCTCATCAAAAATGAAAATATTTTTGAAAACTACAAGTCTCATGGGTTTTAGTGGTGAAAAAATAATTTTAAAAATCGTTCGGGAAATGAGTTTACTCCCTGACTTTCTTTGTATACATTCGACTATACGGGCCGAGCGGGATTTACGGGAAATCGCGGGTTTTCGGTTGCCGGATTAAACTGCTTTCATTCGGCGTCTCATCAAAAATGAAAATATTTTTGAAAACTACAAGTCTCATGGGTTTTAGTGGTGAAAAAATAATTTTAAAAATCGTTCGGGAAATGAGTTTACTCCCTGCTTACTTTCTTTGTATACATTCGACTATACGGGCCGAGCCGGGATTTACGGGAAATCGGGGGTTTTCGGTTGCCGGCGATTAAACTGCTTTCATTCGGCGTCTCATCAAAAATGAATTTTTTGAAAACTACAAGTCTCATGGGTTTTAGTGGTGAAAAAATAATTTTAAAAATCGTTCGGGAAATGAGTTTACTCCCTGGGTACTTTCTTTGTATACATTCCACTATACGGGCGTAGCCGGGATTTACGGGAAATCGCGGGTTTTCGGTTGCCGGCGATTAAACTGCTTTCATTCGGCGTCTCATCAAAAATGAAAATATTTTTGAAAACTACAAGTCTCATGGGTTTTAGTGGTGAAAAAATAATTTTAAAAATCGTTCGGGAAATGAGTTTACTCCTGCTTACTTTCTTTGTATACATTCGACTATACGGGATGGGATTTACGGGAAATCGCGGGTTTTCGGTTGCCGGCGATTAAACTGCTTTCATTCGGCGTCTCATCAAAAATGAAAATATTTTTGAAAACTACAAGTCTCATGGGTTTTAGTGGTGAAAAAATAATTTTAAAAATCGTTCGGGAAATGAGTTTACTCCCTGCTTACTTTCTTTGTATACATTCGACTATACGGGATTTACGGGAAATCGCGGGTTTTCGGTTGCCGGCGATTAAACTGCTTTCATTCGGCGTCTCATCAAAAATGAAAATATTTTTGAAAACTACAAGTCTCATGGGTTTTAGTGGTGAAAAAATAATTTTAAAAATCGTTCGGGAAATGAGTTTACTCCTGCTACTTTCTTTGTATACATTCGACTATACGGGATTTACGGGAAATCGCGGGTTTTCGGTTGCCGGCGATTAAACTGCTTTCATTCGGCGTCTCATCAAAAATGAAAATATTTTTGAAAACTACAAGTCTCATGGGTTTTAGTGGTGAAAAAATAATTTTAAAAATCGTTCGGGAAATGAGTTTACTCCCTGCTTACTTTCTTTGTATACATTCGACTATACGGGCCGAGCCGGGATTTACGGGAAATCGCGGGTTTTCGGTTGCCGGCGATTAAACTGCTTTCATTCGGCGTCTCATCAAAAATGAAATTTTTGAAAACTACAAGTCTCATGGGTTTTAGTGGTGAAAAAATAATTTTAAAAATCGTTCGGGAAATGAGTTTACTCCCTGCTTACTTTCTTTGTATACATTCGACTATACGGCCGAGCCGGATTTACGGGAAATCGCGGGTTTTCGGTTGCCGGCGATTAAACTGCTTTCATTCGGCGTCTCATCAAAAATGAAAATATTTTTAAAACTACAAGTCTCATGGTTTTAGTGGTGAAAAAATAATTTTAAAAATCGTTCGGGAAATGAGTTTACTCCCTGCTTACTTTCTTTGTATACATTCGACTATACGGGATTTACGGGAAATCGCGGGTTTTCGGTTGCCGGCGATTAAACTGCTTTCATTCGGCGTCTCATCAAAAATGAAAATATTTTTTAAAACTACAAGTCTCATGGGTTTTAGTGGTGAAAAAATAATTTTAAAAATCGTTCGGGAAATGAGTTTACTCCCTGCTTACTTTCTTTGTATACATTCGACTATACGGGCCGAGCCGGGATTTACGGGAAATCGCGGGTTTTCGGTTGCCGGCGATTAAACTGCTTTCATTCGGCGTCTCATCAAAAATGAAAACATTTTTGAAAACTACAAGTCTCATGGTTTTAGTGGTGAAAAAATAATTTTAAAAATCGTTCGGGAAATGAGTTTACTCCCTGCTTACTTTCTTTGTATACATTCACTATACGGGAGCCGGGATTTACGGGAAATCGCGGGTTTTCGGCGAGATTAAACTGCTTTCATTCGGCGTCTCATCAAAAATGAAAATATTTTTGAAAACTACAAGTCTCATGGGTTTTAGTGGTGAAAAAATAATTTTAAAAATCGTTCGGGAAATGAGTTTACTCCCTGCTTACTTTCTTTGTATACATTCGACTATACGGGATTTACGGGAAATCGCGGGTTTTCGGTTGCCGGCGATTAAACTGCTTTCATTCGGCGTCTCATCAAAAATGAAAATATTTTTGAAAACTACAAGTCTCATGGTTTTAGTGGTGAAAAAATAATTTTAAAAATCGTTCGGGAAATGAGTTTACTCCCTGCTTACTTTCTTTGTATACATTCGACTATACGGGAATTTACGGGAAATCGCGGGTTTTCGGTTGCCGGATTAAACTGCTTTCATTCGGCGTCTCATCAAAAATGAAAATATTTTTGAAAACTACAAGTCTCATGGGTTTTAGTGGTGAAAAAATAATTTTAAAAATCGTTCGGGAAATGAGTTTACTCCCTGCTTACTTTCTTTGTATACATTCGACTACGGGATTTACGGGAAATCGCGGTTTTCGGTTGCCGGCGATTAAACTGCTTTCATTCGGCGTCTCATCAAAAATGAAAATATTTTTGAAAACTACAAGTCTCATGGGTTTTAGTGGTGAAAAAATAATTTTAAAAATCGTTCGGGAAATGAGTTTACTCCCTGCTTACTTTCTTGTATACATTCGACTATACGGGATTTACGGGAAATCGCGGGTTTTCGGTTGCCGGCGATTAAACTGCTTTCATTCGGCGTCTCATCAAAAATGAAAATATTTTTGAAAACTACAAGTCTCATGGGTTTTAGTGGTGAAAAAATAATTTTAAAAATCGTTCGGGAAATGAGTTTACTCCCTGCTACTTTCTTTGTATACATTCGACTATACGCCGAGCCGGATTTACGGGAAATCGCGGGTTTTCGGTTGCCGGCGATTAAACTGCTTTCATTCGGCGTCTCATCAAAATGAAAATATTTTTGAAAACTACAAGTCTCATGGTTTTAGTGGTGAAAAAATAATTTTAAAAATCGTTCGGGAAATGAGTTTACTCCCTGCTTACTTTCTTTGTATACATTCGACTATACGGGATTTACGGGAAATCGCGGGTTTTCGGTTGCCGGCGATTAAACTGCTTTCATTCGGCGTCTCATCAAAAATGAAAATATTTTTGAAAACTACAAGTCTCATGGGTTTTAGTGGTGAAAAAATAATTTTAAAAATCGTTCGGGAAATGAGTTTACTCCCTGCTTACTTTCTTTGTATACATTCGACTATACGGGATTTACGGGAAATCGCGGGTTTTCGGTTGCCGGCGATTAAACTGCTTTCATTCGGCGTCTCATCAAAAATGAAAATATTTTTGAAAACTACAAGTCTCATGGGTTTTAGTGGTGAAAAAATAACTTTAAAAATCGTTCGGGAAATGAGTTTACTCCCTGCTTACTTTCTTTGTATACATTCGACTATACGGAGCCGGGATTTACGGGAAATCGCGGGTTTTCGGTTGCCGGCGATTAAACTGCTTTCATTCGGCGTCTCATCAAAAATGAAAAATTTTTGAAAACTACAAGTCTCATGGGTTTTAGTGGTGAAAAAATAATTTTAAAAATCGTTCGGGAAATGAGTTTACTCCCTGCTTACTTTCTTTGTATACATTCGACTATACGGGGAGGGATTTACGGGAAATCGCGGTTTTCGGCGATTAAACTGCTTTCATTCGGCGTCTCATCAAAAATGAAAATATTTTTGAAAACTACAAGTCTCATGGGTTTTAGTGGTGAAAAAATAATTTTAAAAATCGTTCGGGAAATGAGTTTACTCCCTGCTTACTTTCTTTGTATACATTCGACTATACGGGATTTACGGGAAATCGCGGGTTTTCGGTTGCCGGCGATTAAACTGCTTTCATTCGGCGTCTCATCAAAAATGAAAATATTTTTGAAAACTACAAGTCTCATGGGTTTTAGTGGTGAAAAAATAATTTTAAAAATCGTTCGGGAAATGAGTTTACTCCCTGCTTACTTTCTTTGTATACATTCGACTATACGGGAGGGATTTACGGGAAATCGCGGGTTTTCGGTTGCCGGCGATTAAACTGCTTTCATTCGGCGTCTCATCAAAAATGAAAATATTTTTGAAAACTACAAGTCTCATGGGTTTTAGTGGTGAAAAAATAATTTTAAAAATCGTTCGGGAAATGAGTTTACTCCCTGCTTACTTTCTTTGTATACATTCGACTATACGGGATTTACGGGAAATCGCGGGTTTTCGGTTGCCGGCGATTAAACTGCTTTCATTCGGCGTCTCATCAAAAATGAAAATATTTTTGAAAACTACAAGTCTCATGGGTTTTAGTGGTGAAAAAATAATTTTAAAAATCGTTCGGGAAATGAGTTTACTCCCTGCTACTTTCTTTGTATACATTCGACTATACGGGATTTACGGGAAATCGCGGGTTTTCGGTTGCCGGCGATTAAACTGCTTTCATTCGGCGTCTCATCAAAAATGAAAATATTTTTGAAAACTACAAGTCTCATGGGTTTTAGTGGTGAAAAATAATTTTAAAAATCGTTCGGGAAATGAGTTTACTCCCTGCTTACTTTCTTTGTATACATTCGACTATACGGGATTTACGGGAAATCGCGGGTTTTCGGTTGCCGGCGATTAAACTGCTTTCATTCGGCGTCTCATCAAAAATGAAAATATTTTGAAAACTACAAGTCTCATGGGTTTTAGTGGTGAAAAAATAATTTTAAAAATCGTTCGGGAAATGAGTTTACTCCCTGCTTACTTTCTTTGTATACATTCGACTATACGGAGCCGGGATTTACGGGAAATCGCGGGTTTTCGGTTGCCGGCGATTAAACTGCTTTCATTCGGCGTCTCATCAAAAATGAAAATATTTTTGAAAACTACAAGTCTCATGGGTTTTAGTGGTGAAAAAATAATTTTAAAAATCGTTCGGGAAATGAGTTTACTCCCTGCTTACTTTCTTTGTATACATTCGACTATACGGGATTTACGGGAAATCGCGGGTTTTCGGTTGCCGGCGATTAAACTGCTTTCATTCGGCGTCTCATCAAAAATGAAATATTTTTGAAAACTACAAGTCTCATGGGTTTTAGTGGTGAAAAAATAATTTTAAAAATCGTTCGGGAAATGAGTTTACTCCCTGCTACTTTCTTTGTATACATTCGACTATACGGGCCGATCCGGGATTTACGGGAAATCGCGGGTTTTCGGTTGCCGGCGATTAAACTGCTTTCATTCGGCGTCTCATCAAAAATGAAAATATTTTTGAAAACTACAAGTCTCATGGGTTTTAGTGGTGAAAAAATAATTTTAAAAATCGTTCGGGAAATGAGTTTACTCCCTGCTACTTTCTTTGTATACATTCGACTATACGGCCGAGCCGGGATTTACGGGAAATCGCGGGTTTTCGGTTGCCGGCGATTAAACTGCTTTCATTCGGCGTCTCATCAAAAATGAAAATATTTTTGAAAACTACAAGTCTCATGGGTTTTAGTGGTGAAAAAATAATTTTAAAAATCGTTCGGGAAATGAGTTTACTCCCTGCTTACTTTCTTTGTATACATTCGACTATACGGGATTTACGGGAAATCGCGGGTTTTCGGTTGCCGGCGATTAAACTGCTTTCATTCGGCGTCTCATCAAAAATGAAAATATTTTTGAAAACTACAAGTCTCATGGGTTTTAGTGGTGAAAAAATAATTTTAAAAATCGTTCGGGAAATGAGTTTACTCCCTGCTTACTTTCTTTGTATACATTCGACTATACGGGAATTTACGGGAAATCGCGGGTTTTCGGTTGCCGGCGATTAAACTGCTTTCATTCGGCGTCTCATCAAAAATGAAAATATTTTTGAAAACTACAAGTCTCATGGGTTTTAGTGGTGAAAAAATAATTTTAAAAATCGTTCGGGAAATGAGTTTACTCCCTGCTTACTTTCTTTGTATACATTCGACTATACGGGATTTACGGGAAATCGCGGGTTTTCGGTTGCCGGCGATTAAACTGCTTTCATTCGGCGTCTCATCAAAAATGAAAATATTTTGAAAACTACAAGTCTCATGGGTTTTAGTGGTGAAAAAATAATTTTAAAAATCGTTCGGGAAATGAGTTTACTCCCTGCTTACTTTCTTTGTATACATTCGACTATACGGGATTTACGGGAAATCGCGGGTTTTCGGTTGCCGGCGATTAAACTGCTTTCATTCGGCGTCTCATCAAAAATGAAAATATTTTTGAAAACTACAAGTCTCATGGGTTTTAGTGGTGAAAAAATAATTTTAAAAATCGTTCGGGAAATGAGTTTACTCCCTGCTTACTTTCTTTGTATACATTCGACTATACGGGATCCGGGATTTACGGGAAATCGCGGTTTTCGGTTGCCGGCGATTAAACTGCTTTCATTCGGCGTCTCATCAAAAATGAAAATATTTTTGAAAACTACAAGTCTCATGGGTTTTAGTGGTGAAAAAATAATTTTAAAAATCGTTCGGGAAATGAGTTTACTCCCTGCTTACTTTCTTTGTATACATTCGACTATACGGGATTTACGGGAAATCGCGGGTTTTCGGTTGCCGGCGATTAAACTGCTTTCATTCGGCGTCTCATCAAAAATGAAAATATTTTTGAAAACTACAAGTCTCATGGGTTTTAGTGGTGAAAAAATAATTTTAAAAATCGTTCGGGAAATGAGTTTACTCCCTGCTTACTTTCTTTGTATACATTCGACTATACGGGATGGGATTTACGGGAAATCGCGGGTTTTCGGTTGCCGGCGATTAAACTGCTTTCATTCGGCGTCTCATCAAAAATGAAAATATTTTTGAAAACTACAAGTCTCATGGTTTTAGTGGTGAAAAAATAATTTTAAAAATCGTTCGGGAAATGAGTTTACTCCCTGCTACTTTCTTTGTATACATTCGACTATACGGGCCGATCCGGGATTTACGGGAAATCGCGGGTTTTCGGTTGCCGGCGATTAAACTGCTTTCATTCGGCGTCTCATCAAAAATGAAAATATTTTTGAAAACTACAAGTCTCATGGGTTTTAGTGGTGAAAAAATAATTTTAAAAATCGTTCGGGAAATGAGTTTACTCCCTGCTTACTTTCTTTGTATACATTCGACTATACGGGATTTACGGGAAATCGCGGGTTTTCGGTTGCCGGCGATTAAACTGCTTTCATTCGGCGTCTCATCAAAAATGAAAATATTTTTGAAAACTACAAGTCTCATGGGTTTTAGTGGTGAAAAAATAATTTTAAAAATCGTTCGGGAAATGAGTTTACTCCCTGCTACTTTCTTTGTATACATTCGACTATACGGGAGCCGGGATTTACGGGAAATCGCGGGTTTTCGGTTGCCGGCGATTAAACTGCTTTCATTCGGCGTCTCATCAAAAAATGAAAATATTTTTGAAAACTACAAGTCTCATGGGTTTTAGTGGTGAAAAAATAATTTTAAAAATCGTTCGGGAAATGAGTTTACTCCCTGCTTACTTTCTTTGTATACATTCGACTATACGGGAGCCGGGATTTACGGGAAATCGCGGGTTTTCGGTTGCCGGCGATTAAACTGCTTTCATTCGGCGTCTCATCAAAAATGAAAATATTTTTGAAAACTACAAGTCTCATGGGTTTTAGTGGTGAAAAAATAATTTTAAAAATCGTTCGGGAAATGAGTTTACTCCCTGCTTACTTTCTTTGTATACATTCGACTATACGGGATTTACGGGAAATCGCGGGTTTTCGGTTGCCGGCGATTAAACTGCTTTTTTTCGGCGTCTCATCAAAAATGAAAATATTTTTGAAAACTACAAGTCTCATGGTTTTAGTGGTGAAAAAATAATTTTAAAAATCGTTCGGGAAATGAGTTTACTCCCTGCTTACTTTCTTTGTATACATTCGACTATACGGGCCGAGTCCGGGATTTACGGAAAATCGCGGGTTTTCGGTTGCCGGCGATTAAACTGCTTTCATTCGGCGTCTCATCAAAAATGAAAACATTTTTGAAAACTACAAGTCTCATGGTTTTAGTGGTGAAAAATAATTTTAAAATCGTTCGGGAAATGAGTTTACTCCCTGCTTACTTTCTTTGTATACATTCGACTAGGGCCGAGTCCGGATTTACGGGAAATCGCGGTTTTCGGTTGCCGGCGATTAAACTGCTTTCCATTCGGC
>JASGCC010002190.1:0-29915 GCA_030067915.1 Hydractinia echinata | reverse complement strand
TATGGCCTTTTACGACTAAATAAGGACTTTACACGTAAATCACGTGGTTCCACGCACCTAGGAAGGTTACCATTTGTCTAGTCCTTCCAATCTCAATGGACTACGAAGTCCCGAGTCGTTTTTCTTTGGCACCATGGCCTTAGCACACCGTCAGCAACATGCACAATCCCATAGATGCTGTAATACGGCCCTTTACGGCTAAATAAGGCCTTACACGTAAATCACGTGGTTCCACGCCCCCAGGAAGGTTACTATTTGTCTAGTCCTTGCAATCTCAATGGACTACGAAGTCCCAAGTCGTTTTGCTTGGCGCCATGGCCTTAGAACATCGTCAGCGTCGTGGACAATCCTCAAAAGGCTGTAATACGGCCTTTTACTACCTAACAAAGGCCTTACACTTAAAACACGTGGTTCCATGACGCCAGGCAGGTTACCATTAGTCTAGTCCTTCCAGTATCAATAGACTACAAAGTTTCAAGTCGTTTTCCTTGCCGCCATGGCCTTAGAACACCGCCAACTACCTGCACAGCCTCCAAAGCATGTAATATGGTTTTACGTCTAAATAAGGACCTTACACGTAAATCACGTGTTCCACCCACCAAGGAAGGTTCCTATATGTTAGTCCTTCCAATCTCAATGGAGTACGAAGTCCCAAGTCGTTTTCCTTGGCGCCATGGCATTAGAACACCATCAGCAACGTGCACAAGTCTCTAAAGGCTGTAATACGGCCTTTTACTACATTATAAAGGCCTTACACTTAAACACGTGGTTCCACGACTCCAGGCAGGTTACCATTTGTCTAGTCCTTCCAATCGCAATGGTATACGAAGTCCCAAGTCGTTTTCCTTGGTACCATGGCCTTAGAACACCGTCAGCAACATACACAAGCCTAGAGAGGCCGTAATACGGCCCCTTACGGCTAAATAAGGACTTTACACGTAAATCACATTGTTCCACGCCCCAAGAAGGTTACTATTTGTCTAGTCCTATCAATCTGAATGGACTACGAAGTCCCGTCGTTTTCCTTGACGCCATGGCCTCAGAACATCGTCAGGGTCGTGCACAATCCCCAAAATGCTGTAATACGGCTTTTACTACATAATAAAGGTCTTACATTTAAAACACGTGGTTCCATGACTCCCGGCAAGTTACCATTAGTCTAGTCCTTCCAGTCCCAATAGACTACGACGTGCGAAGTCGTTTTCCTTAGCGGCACGGCCTTAGAGCACCGTCAAATACGTGCACAGTCCTCTAACTGCTGTAATATGTCTTTTTGCGGCTAAATAAGGACCTTACACGTAAGTCACCTGGTTCCACGCCCCCAGGAAGGTTACCATTTGCCTAGTCCTTCAATCTCAATGGACTACGAAGTCCCGAGTCGTTTTCTTGGCACCATGGCCTTAGAACACCGTCAGCAACATGCACAATCATATAAATGCTGTAATACGGCCCTTTACGGCTAAATAAGGCCTTACACGTAAATCACGTGGTTCCACGCCCCCAGGAAGGTTACTATTTGTCCAGTCTTTCCAATATCAATGGACTACGAAGTCCCAAGTCGTTTTGCTTGGCGCCATGGCCTTAGAACATCGTCAGCGTCGTGGACAATCCTCAAAAGGCTGTAATACGGCCTTTTACTACCTAACAAAGGCCTTACACTTAAAACACGTGGTTCCATGACGCCAGGCAGGTTACCATTACTCTAGTCCTTCCAGTATCACTAGACTACAAAGTTTCAAGTCGTTTTCCTTGCCGCCAGGGCCTTAGAACACCGCCAACTACCTGCACAGGCCTCCAAAGCATGTAATATGGCTTTTTACGGCAAAATACGAACCTTGCACGTAAATCACGTGTTTCCACCCACCAAGGAAGGTTACTATATGTTAGTCCTTCCAATCTCAATAGACTACGAAGTCCCTAGTCGTTTTCCTTGGCGCCATGGCCTCAGAACATCGTCAGGGTCGTGCACAATCCCCAAAATGCTGTAATACGGCCTTTTACTACATAATAAAGGTCTTACATTTAAAACACATGGTTCCATGACTCCCGGCAAGTTACCATTAGTCTAGTCCTTCCAGTCCCAATAGACTACGACGTGCGAAGTCGTTTTCCTTAGCGGCACGGCCTTAGAGCACCGTGAAATACGTGCACAGTCCTCTAAACGCTGTAATATGTCTTTTTTGCGGCTAAATAAGGACCTTACACGTAAATCACCTGGTTCCACGCCCCCAGGAAGGTCACCATTTGCCTAGTCCTTCCAATCTCAATGGACTACGAAGTCCCGAGTCGTTTTCCTTGGCACCATGGCCTTAGAACACCGTCAGCAACATGCACAATCATATAAATGCTGTAATACGGCCCTTTACGGCTAAATAAGGCCTTACACGTAAATCACGTGGTTCCACGCCCCCAGGAAGGTTACTATTTGTCCAGTCTTTCCAATATCAATGGACTACGAAGTCCCAAGTCGTTTTGCTTGGCGCCATGGCCTTAGAACATCGTCAGCGTCGTGGACAATCCTCAAAAGGCTGCAATACGGCCTTTTACTACCTAACAAAGGCCTTACACTTAAAACACGTGGTTCCATGACGCCAGGCAGGTTACCATTACTCTAGTCCCTCCAGTATCACTAGACTACAAAGTTTCAAGTCGTTTTCCTTGCCGCCAGGGCCTTAGAACACCGCCAACTACCTGCACACGCCTCCAAAGCATGTAGTATGGCTTTTTACGGCAAAATACGAACCTTGCACGTAAATCACGTGTTTCCACCCACCAAGGAAGGTTACTATATGTTTAGTCCTTCCAATCTCAATGGACTACGAAGTCCCTAGTCGTTTTCCTTGGCGCCATGGCCTTAGAACACCGTCAGCAACGTGCACAAGCCTCTAAAGGCTGTAATACGGCCTTTTACTACATAATAAAGGTCTTACACTAAAACACGTGGTTCCATGACTCCCGGCAGGTTCCCTAGTCTAGTCTTCCAGTCTGAATAGACTACGACGTGCAAAGTCGTTTTCCTTGCCGCCAGGGCCTAAGAACAGCGTCAAATACGTGCACAGTCCTCTAAATGCTGTAATATGCCTTTTTGCGGCTAAATAAGGACCTTACACGTAAATCACGTGGTTCCACGCCCCTAGGAAGGTTACCATTTGTCTAGTCCTTCCAATCTCAATGGACTACGAAGTCCCAAGTTGTTTTCCTTGGCACCATGCCTTAGAACACCGTCACCAACATGCACAAGCCTATACGACGGCTGTAATAAGGACCTTACACGTAATACGTGGTTTTACGCCCCCAGGAAGGTTACTATTTGTCTATTCCTTCCAATCTCAATGGACTACGAAGTCTCAAGTCGTTTTCCTTGGCGCCATGGCCTTAGAAACATCGTCAGCGTCTTGCACAATCCGCAAAAGGCTGTAATACGGTCTTTTACTACCTAACAAAGGCCTTACACTTAAAACATGTGGTTCCATGAGGCTAGGCAGGTTACCATTAGTCTAGTCTTTCCAGTCTCAATAGTCTACGACATCCCAAGTCGTTTTTCTGGGCCACAGGGCCTTATAACACTGTCAACTACGTGTAAAGGCTCTAAAGGCCGAACTATGGCCTTTTACGACTAAATAAGGACTTTACACGTAATCACGTGGTTCCACGCACCTAGGAAGGTTACCATTTGTTTAATCCTTCCAATCTCAATGGACTACGAAGTCCCGAGTCGTTTTCCTTGGCGCCATGGCCTTTAGAACACCGTCAGCAACGTGCACAAGCCTCTAAAGGCTGTAATACGGCCTTTTACTACATAATAAAGGCTTACTCTTAAAACACGTGGTTCCATGACCCCGGCAGGTTACCACTAGTCTAGTCCTTCCAGTCTGAATAGACTACGACATGCGAAGTCGTTTTTTGCCGCCAGGGCCTAAGAACACCGTTAACTACCTGCACAGACCTCTAAAGCATGTAATATGGCCTTTTACGGCTAAATAAGGACCTTACACGTAAATCACGTGGTTCCACCACCCAGGAAGGTTACTATAGTTTAGTCCTTTCAATCTCAATGGAGTACAAAGTCCCAAGTCGTTTTCCTTGCCGCCAGCGCCTAAGAACGGTCAACTACCTGCACAGGCCTCTAAATGCTGTAATATGTCCTTTTGCGGCTAAATAAGGACCTTACACGTAAATCACCTGGTTCCACGCCTCCAGGAAGGTTACCATTTGTCTAGTCCTTCCAATCTCAATGGACTACGAAGTCCCGAGTTGTTTTCCTTGGCACCATGGCCTTAGAACACCGTCAGCAACATGCACAAACCTATAGAGGCTGTAATACGGCCCTTTACGGCTAAATAAGGCCTTACACGTAAATCACGTGGTTCACGCCCCAGGAAGGTTACTATTTGTCTAGTCCTTTCAATCTCAATGGAGTACGAAGTCCCAAGTCGTTTTGCTTGGCGCCATGGCCTTAAAACATCGTCAGCGTCGTGCACAATCCTCAAAAGGCTGTAATACGGCCTTTACTACATAACAAAGGCCTTACACTTAAAACACGTGATTCCATGACGCCAGGCAGGTTACCATTAGTCTAGTCCTTCCAGTATTACTAGACTACAACGTTTCAAGTCGTTTTCCTTGCCGCCAGGGACTTAGAACACCGCAACTATCTGCACAGGCCTCTAAAAGCATGTAATATGGCCTTTTACGGTTAAATAAGGACTTTACACGTAAATCACGTGTTTCCACCCACCAACGAAGGTTACTCTAGTTTATCCTTCCAATCTCAATGGACTACGAAGTCCAAGTTGTTTTCCTTGGCGCCATGGCCTTAGAACACCGTCAGCAACGTGCACAAGCCTCTAAAGGCTGTAATACGCCTTTTACTACATAATAAGGACTGACACTTAAAACACGTGGTTCCATAACTCCCGGCAGATTACCATTAGTCTAGTCCTTCCCGTCTCAATAGACTACGACGTGCGAAGTCGTTTTCCTTGGCGCACGGCCTTAGAGCACCGTCAAATAGTGCACAGTCTTCTAAATGCTGTAATACGGCCTTTTACTACATATAAAGGCCTTACACTTAAAACACGTGGTTCCACGACTCCAGGCAGGTTACCATTTGTCTAGTCCTTCCAATCTCAATGGTATACGAAGTCCCAAGTCGTTTTCCTTGGTACCATGGCCTTAGAACACCGCCAACTACCTGCACAGGCCTCCAAAGCTGTAATATGGCTTTTACGGCTAAATAAGGACCTTACACGTAAATCACGTGTTTCCACCCACCAAGGAAGGCTCCTATATGTTTGGTCCTTCCAATCTCAATGGAGTACGAAGTCCCAAGTCGTTTTCCTTGACGCCATGGCCTCAGAACATCGTCAGGGTCGTGCACAATCCCCAAAATGCTGTAATACGGCCTTTTACTACATAATAAAGGTCTTACATTTAAAACACGTGGTTCCATGACTCCCGGCAAGTTACCATTAGTCTAGTCCTTCCAGTCCCAATAGACTACGACGTGCGAAGTCGCTTTCCTTAGCGGCACGGCCTTAGAGCACCGTCAAATACGTGCACAGTCCTCTAAATGCTGTAATATGTCTTTTTGCGGCTAAATAAGGACCTTACACGTAAATCACCTGGTTCCACGCCCCCAGGAAGGTTACCATTTGCCTAGTCCTTCCAATCTCAATGGACTACGAAGTCCCAAGTCGTTTTGCTTGGGCCATGGCCTTAGAACATCGTCAGCGTCGTGGACAATCCTCAAAAGGCTGTAATACGGCCTTTTACTACCTAACAAAGGCCTTACACTTAAAACACGTGGTTCCATGACGCCAGGCAGGTTACCATTACTCTAGTCCTTCCAGTATCACTAGACTACAAAGTTTCAAGTCGTTTTCCTTGCCGCCAGGCCTTAGAACACCGCCAACTACCTGCACAGGCCTCCAAAGCATGTAATATGGCTTTTTACGGCAAAATACGAACCTTGCACGTAAATCACGTGTTTCCACCCACCAAGGAAGGTTACTATATGTTTAGTCCTTCCAATCTCAATGGACTACGAAGTCCCTAGTCGTTTTCCTTGGCGCCATGGCCTTAGAACACCGTCAGCAACGTGCACAAGCCTCTAAAGGCTGTAATACGGCCTTTTACTACATAATAAAGGTCTTACACTAAAAACACGTGGTTCCAATACTCCCGGCAGGTTACCACTAGTCTAGTCTTTACAGTCTGAATAGACTACGACGTGCAAAGTCGTTTTCCTTGCCGCCAGGGCCTAAGAACACCGTCAACTACCTGAACAGGCCCCTAAAGCATGTAATATGGCCTTTTACGGCTAAATAAGGACCTTACACGTAAATCACGTGTTTCCACCCACCAAGGAAGGTTCCTATATGTTTAGTCCTTCCAATCTCAATGGAGTACGAAGTCCCAAGTCGTTTTCCTTGGCGCCATGGCCTTAGAACACCATCAGCAACGTGCACAAGCCTCTAAAGGCTGTAATACGGCCTTTTACTTCCTTATAAAGGCCTTACACTTAAAACACGTGTTTCCACGACTCCAGGCAGGTTACCATTTGTCTAGTCCTTCCAATCTCAATGGACTACGAAGTCCCAAGTCGTTTTCCTTGACACCATGGCCTTAGAACACCGTCAGCAACATGCACAAGCCTACAGAGGCCGTAATACGGCCCCTTACGGCTAAATAAGGACCTTACACGTAAATCACGTTGTTCCACGCCCCCAGGAAGGTTACTATTTGTCTAGTCCTATCAATCTGAATGGACTACGAAGTCCCAAGTCGTTTTCCTTGGCACCATGGCCTTAGAACACCGTCAACAACATGCACAATCATATAAATGCTGTAATACGGCCTTTACGGCTAAATAAGGCCTTACACGTAAATCACGTGGTTCCACGCCCCCAGGAAGGTTACTATTTGTCCAGTCTTTCCAATCTCAATGGACTACGAAGTCCCAAGTCGTTTTACCTTGGCGCCTGGCCTTAGAACATCGTCAGCGTCGTGGACAATCCTCAAAAGGCTGTAATACGGCCTTTTACTACCTAACAAAGGCCTTACACTTAAAACACGTGGTTCCATGACGCCAGGCAGGTTACCATTAGTCTAGTCCTTCCAGTATTCAATAGACTACAAAGTTTCAAGTCGTTTTCCTTGCCGCCAGGGCCTTAGAACACCGCCAACTACCTGCACAGGCCTCCAAAGCATGTAATATGGTTTTTACGGCTAAATAAGGACCTTAAACGTAAATCACGTGTTCCACCCACCAAGGAAGGTTCCTATATGTTTAGTCCTTCCAATCTCAATGGAGTACGAAGTCCCAAGTCGTTTTCCTTGGCGCCATGGCCTTAGAACACCATCTGCAACGTGCACAAGCCTCTAAAGGCTGTAATACGGCCTTTTACTACATTATAAAGGCCTTACACTTAAAACACGTGGTTCCACGACTCCAGGCAGGTTACCATTTGTCTAGTCCTTCCAGTCTGAATAGACTACGACGTGCGAAGTCGTTTTCCTTGCCGCCAGGGCCTAAGAACACCGTTAACTACCTGCACAGACCTCTAAAGCATGTAATATGGCCTTTTACGGCTAAATAAGGACCTTACACGTAAATCACGTGGTTCCACCACCCAGGAAGGTTACTATATGTTTAGTCCTTTCAATCTCAATGGAGTACAAAGTCCCAAGTCGTTTTCCTTGCCGCCAGCGCCTAAGAACACCGTCAACTACCTGCACAGGCCTCTAAATGCTGTAATATGTCCTTTTGCGGCTAAATAAGGACCTTACACGTAAATCACCTGGTTCCACGCCTCCAGGAAGGTTACCATTTGTCTAGTCCTTCCAATCTCAATGGACTACGAAGTCCCGAGTTGTTTTCCTTGGCACCATGGCCTTAGAACACCGTCAGCAACATGCACAAACCTATAGAGGCTGTAATACGGCCCTTTACGGCTAAATAAGGCCTTACACGTAAATCACGTGGTTTCACGCCCCCAGGAAGGTTACTATTTGTCTAGTCCTTTCAATCTCAATGGAGTACGAAGTCCCAAGTCGTTTTGCTTGGCGCCATGGCCTTAAAACATCGTCAGCGTCGTGCACAATCCTCAAAAGGCTGTAATACGGCCTTTTACTACATAACAAAGGCCTTACACTTAAAACACGTGATTCCATGACGCCAGGCAGGTTACCATTACTCTAGTCCTTCCAGTATTACTAGACTACAACGTTTCAAGTCGTTTTCCTTGCCGTCAGGGACTTAGAACACCGCCAACTATCTGCACAGGCCTCTAAAGCATGTAATATGGCCTTTTACGGTTAAATAAGGACTTTACACGTAAATCACGTGTTTCCACCCACCAACGAAGGTTACTATATGTTTAGTCCTTCCAATCTCAATGGACTACGAAGTCCCAAGTTGTTTTCCTTGGCGCCATGGCCCTAGAACACCGTCAGCAACGTGCACAAGCCTCTAAAGGCTGTAATACGGCCTTTTACTACATAATAAAGGTCTGACACTTAAAACACGTGGTTCCATAACTCCCGGCAGATTACCATTAGTCTAGTCCTTCCCGTCTCAATAGACTACGACGTGCGAAGTCGTTTTCCTTGGCGGCACGGCCTTAGAGCACCGTCAAATACGTGCACAGTCTTCTAAATGCTGTAATACGGCCTTTTACTACATTATAAAGGCCTTACACTTAAAACACGTGGTTCCACGACTCCAGGCAGGTTACCATTTGTCTAGTCCTTCCAATCTCAATGGTATACGAAGTCCCAAGTCGTTTTCCTTGGTACCATGGCCTTAGAACACCGCCAACTACCTGCACAGGCCTCCAAAGCATGTAATATGGCTTTTTACGGCAAAATACGAACCTTGCACGTAAATCACGTGTTTCCACCCACCAAGGAAGGTTACTATATGTTTAGTCCTTCCAATCTCAATGAACTACGAAGTCTCTAGTCGTTTTCCTTGGCGCCATGGCCTTAGAACACCGTCAGCAACGTGCACAAGCCTCTAAAGGCTGTAATACGGCCTTTTACTACATAATAAAGGTCTTACACTAAAAACACGTGGTTCCAATACTCCCGGCAGGTTACCACTAGTCTAGTCTTTACAGTCTGAATAGACTACGACGTGCAAAGTCGTTTTCCTTGCCGCCAGGGCCTAAGAACACCGTCAACTACCTGAACAGGCCCCTAAAGCATGTAATATGGCCTTTTACGGCTAAATAAGGACCTTACACGTAAATCACGTGTTTCCACCCACCAAGGAAGGTTCCTATATGTTTAGTCCTTCCAATCTCAATGGAGTACGAAGTCCCAAGTCGTTTTCCTTGGCGCCATGGCCTTAGAACACCATCAGCAACGTGCACAAGCCTCTAAAGGCTGTAATACGGCCTTTTACTTCCTTATAAAGGCCTTACACTTAAAACACGTGTTTCCACGACTCCAGGCAGGTTACCATTTGTCTAGTCCTTCCAATCTCAATGGACTACGAAGTCCCAAGTCGTTTTCCTTGACACCATGGCCTTAGAACACCGTCAGCAACATGCACAAGCCTACAGAGGCCGTAATACGGCCCCTTACGGCTAAATAAGGACCTTACACGTAAATCACGTTGTTCCACGCCCCCAGGAAGGTTACTATTTGTCTAGTCCTATCAATCTGAATGGACTACGAAGTCCCAAGTCGTTTTCCTTGGCACCATGGCCTTAGAACACCGTCAGCAACGTGCACAATCATATAAATGCTGTAATACGGCCCTTTACGGCTAAATAAGGCCTTACACGTAAATCACGTGGTTCCACGCCCCAGGAAGGTTACTATTTGTCCAGTCTTTCCAATCTCAATGGACTACGAAGTCCCAAGTCGTTTTCCTTGGCGCCATGGCCTTAGAACATCGTCAGCGTCGTGGACAATCCTCAAAAGGCTGTAATACGGCCTTTTACTACATAATAAAGGTCTTACATTTAAAACACATGGTTCCATGACTCCCGGCAAGTTACCATTAGTCTAGTCCTTCCAGTGTCAATAGACTACAAAGTTTCAAGTCGTTTTCCTTGCCGCCAGGGCCTTAGAACACCGCCAACTACCTGCACAGGCCTCCAAAGCATGTAATATGGTTTTTACGGCTAAATAAGGACCTTACACGTAAATCACGTGTTTCCACCCACCAAGGAAGGTTCCTATATGTTTAGTCCTTCCAATCTCAATGGAGTACGAAGTCCCAAGTCGTTTTCCTTGGCGCCATGGCCTTAGAACACCATCAGCAACGTGCACAAGCCTCTAAAGGCTGTAATACGGCCTTTTACTACATTATAAAGGCCTTACACTTAAAACACGTGGTTCCACGACTCCAGGCAGGTTACCATTTGTCTAGTCTTTCCAATCTCAATGGTATACGAAGTCCCAAGTCGTTTTTCTTGGTACCATGGCCTTAGAACACCGTCAGCAACATGCACAAGCCTAGAGAGGCCGTAATACGGCCCCTTACGGCTAAATAAGGACCTTACACGTAAATCACATTGTTCCACGCCCCCAAGAAGGTTACTATTTGTCTAGTCCTATTAACCTGAATGGACTACGAAGTCCCAAGTCGTTTTCCTTGACGCCATGGCCTCAGAACATCGTCAGGGTCGTGCACAATTCCCAAAATGCTGTAATACGGCCTTTTACTACATAATAAAGGTCTTACATTTAAAACACATGGTTCCATGACTCCCGGCAAGTTACCATTAGTCTAGTCCTTCCAGTCCCAATAGACTACGACGTGCGAAGTCGTTTTCCTTAGCGGCACGGCCTTAGAGCACCGTCAAATACGTGCACAGTCCTCTAAATGCTGTAATATGTCTTTTTGCGGCTAAATAAGGACCTTACACGTAAATCACCTGGTTCCACGCTCCCAGGAAGGTTACCATTTGCCTAGTCCTTCCAATCTCAATGGACTACGAAGTCCCGAGTCGTTTTCCTTGGCACCATGGCCTTAGAACACCGTCAGCAACGTGCACAAGCCTCTAAAGGCTGTAATACGGCCTTTTACTACATAATAAAGGTCTTACACTAAAAACACGTGGTTCCATGACTCCCGGCAGGTTACCACTAGTCTAGTCTTTCCAGTCTGAATAGACTACGACGTGCAAAGTCGTTTTCCTTGCCGCCAGGGCCTAAGAACACCGTCAACTACCTGAACAGGCCTCTAAAGCATGTAATATGGCCTTTTACGGCTAAATAAGGACCTTACACGTAAATCACGTGTTTCCACCCACCAAGGAAGGTTCCTATATGTTTAGTCCTTCCAATCTCAATGGAATACGAAGTCCCAAGTCGTTTTCCTTGGCGCCATGGCCTTAGAACACCGTCATCAACGTGCACAAGCCTCTAAATGCTGTAATACGGCCTTTTACTACATAATAAAGGTCTTACATTTAAAACACATGGTTCCATGACTCCCGGCAAGTTACCATTAGTCTAGTCTTTCCAGTATCAATAGACTACGACGTGCGAAGTCGTTTTCCTTAGCGGCACGGCCTTAGAGCACCGTCAAATACGTGCACAGTCCTCTAAATTCTGTAATATGTCCTTTTGCGGCTAAATAAGGACCTTACACGTAAATCACCTGGTTCCACGCCCCCAGGTAGGTTACCATTTGCCTAGTCCTTGCAATCTCAATGGGCTACGAAGTCCCGAGTTGTTTTCCTTGGCACCATGGCCTTAGCACACCGTCAGCAACATGCACAATCCTATAGATGCTGTAATACGGCCCTTTACGGCTAAATAAGGCCTTACACGTAAATCACGTGGTTTCACGCCCCCAGGAAGGTTACTATTTGTCTAGTCCTTCCAATCTCAATGGACTACGAAGTCCCAAGTCGTTTTGCTTGGCGCCATGGCCTTAAACACCGTCAGCAACTTGCACAAATCTCTAAAGGCTGTAATACGGCCTTTTACTACATAATAAAGGTCTTACACTTAAAACACGTGGTTCCATAACTCCCGGCAGATTACCATTAGTCTAGTCCTTCCAGTCTCAATAGACTACGACGTGCGAAATCGTTTTCCTTGGCGCCATGGCCTTAGAACACCGTCAAATACGTGCACAGTCTTCTAAATGCTGTAATATGGCCTTTTGCGGCTAAATAAGGACCTTACACGTAAATCACGTGATTCCACGCCCCCAGGAAGGTTACTATTTGTCTAGTCCTTCCAATCTCAATGGACTACGAAGTCCCAAGTCGTTTTCCTTGGCGCCATGGCCTTAGAACATCGTCAGCGTCGTGCACATTCCTCAAAAGCTGTAACACGGCCTTTTACTACTTAACAAAGGCCTTACACTAAACACACGTGGTTTCATGACGCCTGGCAGGTTACCATTAGTCTAGTCCTTCCAGTATCACTAGACTACAACGTTTCAAGTCGTTTTCCTTGGCTCCAGCGCCTTAGAACACCGTCAAATACGTGCACAGTTCTCTAAATGCTGTAATATGGCCTTTTGCGGCTAAATAAGGACCTTACACGTAAATCACCTGGTTCCACGCCCCTAGGAAGGTTACCATTTGTCTAGTCCTTCCAATCGCAATGGACTACGAAGTTTCAAGTCGTTTTCCGTGGCGCCATGGCCTTAGAACACCGTCAGCAACTTGCACAAACCTCTAAAGGCTGAAAAAAGGCCTTTAACTACATAATAAAGGTCTTACACTTAAAACACGTGGTTCCATAACTCCCGGCAGATTACCATTAGTCTAGACCTTCCAGTCTCATTGGACTACAACGTGCGAAGTCGTTTTCCTTAGCGGCACGGCCTTAGAACACCGTCAAATACGTGCACAGTTCTCTAAATGCTGTAA
The DNA here is from genome assembly GCA_030067915.1 of Hydractinia echinata. Lineage (NCBI taxonomy): Eukaryota > Metazoa > Cnidaria > Hydrozoa > Anthoathecata > Hydractiniidae > Hydractinia > Hydractinia echinata. The sequence continues at coordinate 17,067 of JASGCC010002190.1, read as the reverse complement.
TATGGCCTTTTGCGGCTAAATAAGGACCTTACACGTAAATCACGTGGTTCCACGCGCCTAGGACGGTTACCATTTGTCTAGTTCTTCCAATCTCAATGGACTACGAAGTCACAAGTCGTTTTCCTTGGCACCCTGCCCTTAGAACACCGTCACCAACATGCACAAGCCTATAAAGGCTGTAATACGGCCCTTTGCGGCTTAATAAGGACCTTACACATAAATCACGTGGTTCAACGCCCCAGGAAGGTTACTATTTGTCTAGTCTTTCCAATCTCAATGGACTACGAAGTCAAATACGTGCACAGTCCTCTAAATGGTGTAATATGGCCTTTTGCGGCTAAATAAGGACCTTACACGTAAATCACGTGATTCCACGCCCCTGGGAAGGTTACCATTTGTTTAGTCCTTCCAATCTCAATGGACTACGAAGTTTCAAGTCGTCTTCCGTGGCGCCATGGCCTTAGAACACCGTCAGCAACTTGCACACACCTCTAAAGGCTGTAAAACGGCCTGTTACTACATAATAAAGGTCTTACACTTAAAACACGTGGTTCCATAACTCCCAGCAGATTACCATTAGTCTAGTCCTTCCAGTCTCAATAGACTACGACGTGCGAAGTCGTTTTCCTTGGCGCCATGGCCTTAGAACACCGTCAAATACGTGCACAGTCCTCTAAATGGTGTAATATGGCCTTTTGCGGCTAAATAAGGACCTTACACGTAAATCACGTGATTCCACACCACTAGGAAGGTTACCATTTGTGTAGCCCTTCCAATCTCAATGCACTACGAAGTCCCAAGTCGTTTTCCTTGGCACCATGCCCTTAGAACAACGTCACCAACATGCACAAGCCTATAGAGGCTGTAATAAGGATCTTACACGTAAATCACGTGGTTCAACGCCCCCAGGAAGGTTACTATTTGTCTAGTCCTTCCAATCTCAATGGACTACGAAGTCCCAAGTCGTTTTCCTTGGCGCCATGGCCTTAGAACATCGTCAGCGTCGCGCACAATCCTCAAAGGGCTGTAATACGGCCTTTTACTACCTAACAAAGGCCTTACACTAAAAACACGTGGTTCCATGACGCCAGGCAGGTTACCATTAGTCTAGTCGTTCCAGTATCACTAGACTACAACGTTTCAAATTGTTTTCCTTGGCTCCAACGCCTTAGAACACCGTCAAATACGTGCACAGTTCTCTAAATGCTGTAATATGGCCTTTTGCGGCTAAATAAGGACCTTACACGTAAATCACGTGGTTCCACGCCCCTAGGACGGTTACCATTTGTCTAGTCCTTCCAATCTCAATGGACTACGAAGTCCCAAGTTGTTTTTCTTGGCACCCTGCCCTTATAACACTGTCAACTACGTGTACAGGCCTCTAAAGGCCGAACTATGGCCTTTTACGACTAAATAAGGACTTTCCACGTAAATCACGTGGTTCCACGCCCCTAGGAAGGTTACCATTTGTTTAGTCCTTCCAATCTTAATGGACTACGAAGTCTCAAATCGTTTTCCGTGGCGCCATGGCCTTAGAACACCGTCAGCAACTTGCACAAACCTCTAAAGGCTGTAAAACGGCCTTTTACTGCATAATAAAGGTCTTACACTTAAAACACGTGGTTCCATAACTCCTGGCAGATTACCAGTAGTCTAGTCCTTCCAGTCTCAATAGACTACGACGTGCGAAGTCATTTTCATTAGCGGCACGGCCGTAGAACACCGTGAAATACGCTTACAGTGCTCTAAATGCTGTAATATGGCCTTTTGCGGCTAAATAAGGACCTTACACGTAAATCACGTGGTTCCACGCCCCTAGGAAGGTTACCATTTGTCTAGTCCTTCCAATCTCAATGGACTACGAAGTCCCAAGTCGTTTTCCTTGGCACCCTGCCCTTAGAACACCGTCACCAACATGCACAAGCCTATAGAGGCTGTAATAAGGATCTTACACGCAAATCACGTGGTTCAATGCCCCCAGGAAGGTTACTATTTGTCTAGTTCCTGCAATCTCAATGGACTACGAAGTCCCAAGTCGTTTTCGTTGGCGCCATGGCGTTAAAACATCGTCAGCGTCGTGCACAATCCTCAAAAGGCTGTAATACGGTCTTTTACTACCTAACAAAGGCCTTACACTTAAAACACGTGGTTTCATGATGCCAGGCAGGTTACCATTAGTCTAGTCCTTCCAGTATCACTAGACTACAACGTTTCAAGTCGTTTTCCTTGGCTCCAGCGCCTTAGAACACCGTCAAATACGTGCACAGGCCACTAAAGAATGTAATATGGCGTTTTACGACTAAATAAGGACGTTACATGTAAATCACGTAGTTCCACGCCCCTAGGAAGGTTACCATTTGTTTAGTCCTTCCAATCTCAATGGACTACGAAGTCTCAAGTCGTTTTCCGTGGCGCCATGGCCTTAGAACACCGTCAGCAACTTGCACAAACCTCTCAAGTCTGTAAAACGGCCTTTAACTACATAATAAAGGTCTTAAACTTAAAACACGTGGTTCCATAACTCCCGGCAGATTACCATTAGTCTAGTCCTTCCAGTCTCAATAGACTACAACGTGCGAAGTCGTTTTCCTTAGCGGCACGGCCTTAGAACACCGTCAAATACGTGCACAGTTCTCTAAATGCTGTAATATGGCCTTTTGCGGCTAAATAAGGACCTTACACGTAAATCACGTGGTTCCACGCCCCTAGGACGGTTACCATTTGTCTAGTCCTTCCAATCTCAATGGACTACGAAGTCCCAAGTCGTTTTCTTGGCACCCTGCCCTTATAACACTGTCAACTACGTGTACAGGCCTCTAAAGGCCGAACTATGGCCTTTTACGACTAATAAGGACCTTACACGTAAATCACGTGGTTCCACCCCCCAGGAAGGTTACTATATGTTTAGTCCATCCAATCTCAATGGAGTACAAAGTCCCAAGTCGTTTTCCTTGCCGCCAGGGCCTAAGAACACCGTCAACTACCTGCACAGGCCTCTAAATGCTGTAATATGTCTTTTTGCGGCTAAATAAGGACCTTACACGTAAATCACCTGGTTCCACGCCTCCAGGAAGGTTACCATTTGTCTAGTCCTTTCAATCTCAATGGACAACGAAGTCCCAAGTCGTTTTCCTTGGCACCATGGCCTTAGAACACCGTCAGCAACATGCAAAATCCAATAGAGGCTGTAATACGGCCCTTTACGGCTAAATAAGGCCTTACACGTAAATCACGTGGTTCCACGCCACCAGGAAGGTTACTATTTGTCTAGTCCTTCCAATCTCAATGGACTACGAGGTCCCAAGTCGTTTTGCTTGGCGCCATGGCCTTAAAACATCGTCAGCGTCGTGCACAATCCTCAAAAGGCTGTAATACGGCCTTTTACTGCCTAACAAAGGCCTTACACTTAAAACACGTGGTTCCATGACGCCAGGCAGGTTACCATTAGTCTAGTCCTTCCAGTATCACTAGACTACAAAGTTTCAAGTCGTTTTCCTTGCCGTCAGGGACTTAGAACACCGCCAACTACCTGCACAGGCCTCTAAAGCATGTAATATGGCCTTTTACGGCAAAATAAAGACCTTACACGTAAATCACGTGTTTCCACCCACCAAGGAAGGTTACCATTTGTTTAGTCCTTCCAATCTCAATGGACTACGAAGTTTCAAGTTGTTTTCCGTGGCGCCATGGCCTTAGAACACCGTCAGCAACTTGCACACACCTCTAAAGGCTGTAAAACGGCCTTTTACTACATAATAAAGGTCTTACACTTAAAACACGTGGTTCCATAACTCCCAGCAGATTACCATTAGTCTAGTCCTTCCAGTCTCAATAGACTACGACGTGCGAAGTCGTTTTCCTTGGCGCCATGGCCTTAGAACACCGTCAAATACGTGCACAGTCCTCTAAATGGTGTAATATGGCCTTTTGCGGCTAAATAAGGACCTTACACGTAAATCACGTGATTCCACGCCACTAGGAAGGTTACCATTTGTCTAGTCCTTCCAATCTCAATGGACTACGAAGTCCCAAGTCGTTTTTCTTGGCACCCTGCCCTTATAACACTGTCAACTACGTGTACAGGCCTCTAAAGGCCGAACTATGACCTTTTACGACTAAATAAGGACCTTACACGTAAATCACGTGGTTCCACCCCCCAGGAAGGTTACTATATGTTTAGTCCATCCAATCTCAATGGAGTACAAAGTCCCAAGTCGTTTTCCTTGCCGCCAGGGCCTAAGAACACCGTCAACTACCTGCACAGGCCTCTAAATGCTGTAATATGTCTTTTTGCGGCTAAATAAGGACCTTACACGTAAATCACCTGGTTCCACGCCTCCAGGAAGGTTACCATTTGTCTAGTCCTTCCAATCTCAATGCACTACGAAGTCCCAAGTCGTTTTCCTTGGCACCATGCCCTTAGAACAACGTCACCAACATGCACAAGCCTATAGAGGCTGTAATAAGGATCTTACACGTAAATCACGTGGTTCAACGCCCCCAGGAAGGTTACTATTTGTCTAGTCCTTCCAATCTCAATGGACTACGAAGTCCCAAGTCGTTTTCCTTGGCGCCATGGCCTTAGAACATCGTCAGCGTCGCGCACAATCCTCAAAGGGCTGTAATACGGCCTTTTACTACCTAACAAAGGCCTTACACTAAAAACACGTGGTTCCATGACGCCAGTCAGGTTACCATTAGTCTAGTCGTTCCAGTATCACTAGACTACAACGTTTCAAATTGTTTTCCTTGGCTCCAACGCCTTAGAACACCGTCAAATACGTGCACAGTTCTCTAAATGCTGTAATATGGCCTTTTGCGGCTAAATAAGGACCTTACACGTAAATCACGTGGTTCCACGCCCCTAGGACGGTTACCATTTGTCTAGTCCTTCCAATCTCAATGGACTACGAAGTCCCAAGTCGTTTTTCTTGGCACCCTGCCCTTATAACACTGTCAACTACGTGTACAGGCCTCTAAATGCCGAACTATGGCCTTTTACGGCTAAATAAGGCCTTACACGTAAATCACGTGGTTCCACGCCCCCAGGAAGGTTACTATTTCTCTAGTCCTTCCAATCTCAATGGACTACGAGGTCCCAAGTCGTTTTGCTTGGCGCCATGGCATTAAAACATCGTCAGCGTCGTGCACAATCCTCAAAAGGCTGTAATACGGCCTTTTAACTGCCTAACAAAGGCCTTACACTTAAAACACGTGGTTCCATGACGCCAGGCAGGTTACCATTAGTCTAGTCCTTCCAGTATCACTAGACTACAACGTTTCAATTCGTTTTCCTTGCCGTCAGGGACTTAGAACACCGCCAACTACCTGCACAGGCCTCTAAAGCATGTAATATGGCCTTTTCGGCAAAATAAAGACCTTACACGTAAATCACGTGTTTCCACCCACCAAGGAATGTTACTATATGTTTAGTCCTTCCAGTCTCAATAGACTACGACGTGCGAAGTCGTTTACCTTAGCGGTACGGTCTTAGAGCACCGTCAAATAGGCGCACAGTCCTCTAAATGCTGTAATATGGCCTTTTGCGGCTAAATAAGGACCTTACACGTAAATACCTGGTTCCACGCCCCAGGAATGTTACCATTTGTCTAGTCCTTCCAATCGCAATGCACTACGAAGTCCCAAGTCGTTTTCCTTGGCACCATGCCATTAGAACACCATCACCAACATGCACAACACTATAGAGGCTGTACTACGGCCCTTTACGGCTTAATAAGGACCTTACACGTAAATCACGTGTTTCAACGCGCCCAGGAAGTTACTATTTGTCTAGTCCTTCCAATCTCAATGGACTACGAAGTCCCAAGTCGTTTTTGTTGGCGCCATGGCCTTAGAACATCGTCAGCGTCGTGCACAATCCTCAGAATGCTGTAATACGGCCTTTTACTACCTAACAAAGGCCTTACACTAAAAACACGTGATTCCATGACGCCAGGCAGGTTACCATTAGTCTAGTCCTTCCAGTATCACTAGACTACAACGTTTCAAGTCGTTTTCCTTGGCTCCAGCGCCTTAGAACACCGTCAAATACGTGCACAGGCCACTAAAGCATGTAATATGGCCTTTTACGACTAAATAAGGACTTTACATGTAAGTCACCCAGTTCCACGCCCCTAGGAAGGTTACCATTAGTCTAGTCGTTCCAGTCTCAATAGACTACGACGTGCGAAGTCGTTTTCCTTGGCGCCATGGCCTTAGAACACCGTCAAATACGTGCACAGTCCTCTAAATGGTGTAATATGGCCTTTTGCGGCTAAATAAGGACCTTACACGTAAATCACGTGATTCCACGCCACTAGGAAGGTTACCATTTGTTTAGTCCTTCCAATCTCAATGGACTACGAAGTCTCAAATAGTGTTCCGTGGCGCCATGGCCTTAGAACACCGTCAGCAACTTGCACAAACCTCTAAAGGCTGTAAAACGGCCTTTTACTGCATAATAAAGGTCTTACACTTAAAACACGTGGTTCCATAACTCCTGGCAGATTACCAGTAGTCTAGTCCTTCCAGTCTCAATAGACTACGACGTGCGAAGTCATTTTCATTAGCGGCACGGCCGTAGAACACCGTGAAATACGCTTACAGTCCTCTAAATGCTGTAATATGGCCTTTTGCGGCTAAATAAGGACCTTACACGTAAATCACGTGGTTCCACGCCCCTAGGAAGGTTACCATTTGTCTAGTCCTTCCAATCTCAATGGACTACGAAGTCCCAAGTCGTTTTCCTTGGCACCCTGCCCTTAGAACACCGTCACCAACATGCACAAACCTATAGAGGCTGTAATAAGGATCTTACACGCAAATCACGTGGTTCAATGCCCCCAGGAAGGTTACTATTTGTCTAGTCCTTGCAATCTCAATGGACTACGAAGTCCCAAGTCGTTTTCGTTGGCGCCATGGCGTTAAAACATCGTCAGCGTCGTGCACAATCCTCAAAAGGCTGTAATACGGTCTTTTACTACCTAACAAAGGCCTTACACTAAAAACACGTGGTTCCATGACGCCAGGCTGGTTACCATTAGTCTAGTCCTTCCAGTATCATTAGACTACAACGTTTCAAATTGTTTTCCTTGGCTCCAGCGCCTTAGAACACCGTCAAATACGTGCACAGGCCACTAAAGCATGTAATATGGCCCTTTCCGACTAAATAAGGACTTTACATGTAATTCACGTAGTTCCACGCCCCTAGGAAGATTACCATTTGTTTAGTCCTTCCAATCTCGATTGGCTACGAAGTTTCAAGTCGTTTTCCGTGGCGCCATGGCCTTAGAATACCGTCAGCAACTTGCACAAACCTCTAAAGGCTGTAAAACGGCCTTTTACTACATAATAAAGGTCTTACACTTAAAACACGTGGTTCCATAACTCCTGGCAGATTACCATTAGTCTAGTCGTTCCAGTCTCAATAGACTACGACGTGCGAAGTCGTTTTCCTTGGCGCCATGGCCTTAGAACACCGTCAAATACATGCGCAGTCCTCTAAATGCTGTAATATGGCCTTTTGCGGCTAAATAAGGACCTTACACGTAAATCACGTGATTCCACGCCACTAGGAAGGTTACCATTTGTGTAGCCCTTCCAATCTCAATGCACTACGAAGTCCCAAGTCGTTTTCCTTGGCACCATGCCCTTAGAACAACGTCACCAACATGCACAAGCCTATAGAGGCTGTAATAAGGATCTTACACGTAAATCACGTGGTTCAACGCCCCCAGGAAGGTTACTATTTGTCTAGTCCTTCCAATCTCAATGGACTACGAAGTCCCAAGTCGTTTTCTTTGGCGCCATGGCCTTAGAACATCGTCAGCGTCGCGCACAATCCTCAAAGGGCTGTAATACGGCCTTTTCCTACCTAACAAAGCCTTACACTAAAACACGTGGTTCCATGACGCCAGGCAGGTTACCATTAGTCTAGTCCTTCCAGTATCACTAGACTACAACGTTTCAAATTGTTTTCCTTGGCTCCAGCGCCTTAGAACACCGTCAAATACGTGCACGGGCCACTAAAGCATGTAATATGGCCTTTTACGACTAAGTAAGGACTTTACATGTAATTCACGTAGTTCCACGCCCCTAGAAAGGTTACCATTTGTTTAGTCCTTCCAATCTCAATGGACTACGAAGTTTCAAGTCGTTTTCTGTGGCGCCATGGCCTTAGAACACCGTCAGCAACTTGCACAAACCTCTAAAGGCTATAAAACGGCCTTTTACTACATAATAATGGTCTTACACTTAAAACACGTGGTTCCATAACTCCTGGAAGATTACCATTAGTCTAGTCCTTCCAGTCTCAATAGACTACAACGTGCGAAGTCGTTTTCCTTAGCGGCACGGCCTTAGAACACCGTCAAATACGTGCACAATCCTCTAAATGCTGTAATATGGCCTTTTGCGGCTAAATAAGGACCTTACACGTAAATCACGTGGTTCCACGCCCCTAGGAAGGTTACCATTTGTCTAGTCCTTCCAATCTAAATGGACTACGAAGTCCCAAGTCGTTTTCCTTGGCACCATGCCCATGGAACACCGTCACCAACATGCACAAGCCTATAGAGGCTGTAAAAAGGATCTTACACGTAAATCACGTGGTTCAACGCCACCAGGAAGGTTACTATTTGTCTAGTCCTTCCAATCTCAATGGACTACGAAGTCCCAAGTCGATTTCCTTGGCGCCATGGCCTTAGAACATCGTCAGCGTCGTGCACAATCCTCAAAGGGCTGTAAAACGGCCTTTTACTACATAATAAAGGTCTTACACTTAAAACACGTGGTTCCATAACTCCCGGCAGATTACCATTAGTCTAGCCCTTCCAGTCTCAATAGACTACGACGTGCGAAGTCGTTTTCCTTGGCGCCATGGCCTTAGAACACCGTCAAATACGTGCACAGTCCTCTAAATGCTGTAATATGGCCTTTTGCGGCTAAATACGGACCTTACACGTAAATCACGTGATTCCACGCCACTAGGAAGGTTACCATTTGTCTAGCCCTTCCAATCTCAATGCACTACGAAGTCCCAAGTCGTTTTCCTTGACACCATGCCCTTAGAACACCGTCACCAACATGCACAAGCCTATAGAGGCTGTAATAAGGATCTTACACGTAAATCACGTGGTTCAACGCCCCCAGGAAGGTTACTATTTGTCTAGTCCTTCCAATCTCAATGGACTACGAATCCCAAGTCGTTTTCCTTGGCGCCATGGTCTTAAACATCGTCAGCGTCGTGCACAATCCTCAAAAGGCTGTAATACGGCCTTTTACAACCTAACAAAGGCCTTACACTAAAAACACGTGGTTCCATGACGCCAGGCAGGTTACCATTAGTCTAGTCCTTCCAGTATCACTAGACTACAACGTTTCAAATTGTTTTCCTTGGCTCCAGCGGCTTAGAACACCGTCAAATACGTGCACAGGTCACTAAAGCATGTAATATGGCCCTTTTACGACTAAATAAGGATTTTACATGTAATTCACGTAGTTCCACCCCTAGGAAGGTTACCATTTGTTTAGCCCTTCCAATCTCAATGGACTACGAAGTTTCAAGTCGTTTTCCGTGGCGCCATGGCCTTAGAACACCGTCAGCAACTTGCACAAACCTCTAAAGGTTGTAAAACGGCCTTTTACTACATAATAAAGGTCTTACACTTAAAACACGTGGTTCCATAACTCCCGGCAGATTACCATTAGTCTAGTCCTTCCAGTCTCAATAGACTACAACGTGCGAAGTCCTTTTCCTTAGCGGCACGGCCTTAGAACACCGTAAATACGTGAACAGTCCTCTAAATGCTGTAATATGGCCTTTTGCGGCTAAATAAGGACCTTACACGTAAATCACGTGGTTCAATGCCCCTAGGAAGGTTACCATTTGTCTAGTCCTTCCAATCTCAATGGACTACGAAGTCCCAAGTCGTTTTCCTTGGCACCATGCCCTTAGAACACCGTCACCAACATGCACAAGCCTATTTAGGCTATAATAAAGACCTTACACGTAAATCACGTGGTTCAACGCCCCCAGGAAGGTTACTATTTGTCTAGTCCTTCCAATCTCAATGGACTACGAAGTCCCAAGTCGTTTTCCTTGGCGCCATGGCCTTAGAACATCGTCAGCGTCGTGCACAATCCTCAAAAGGCTGTAATACGGACTTTTACTACCTAACAAAGGCCTTACACTAAAAACACGTGATTCCATGACGCCAGGCAGGTTACCATTACTCTAGTCCTTCCAGTATCACTAGACTACAACGTTTCAAGTCGTTTTCCTTGGCTCCGGCGCCTTAGAACACCGTCAAATACGTGCACAGGCCACTAAGGCATGTAATATGGCCTTTTACGACTAAATAAGGACCTTAAAAGTAAATCAAGTGGTTCCGTGAGGCTAGGCAGGTTACCATTAGTGTAATCTTTCCAGTCCCAATAGTCTACGACAGCCCAAGTCGATTTCCTTGGCGCCAGGCCTTATAACACTGTCAACTACGTGTAACAGGCCTCTAAAGGCTCACTATGGCCTTTTACGACTAAATAAGGACCTTTCACGTAAATCACGTGGTTCAACGCCCCCAGGAAGGTTACTATTTGTCTAGTCCTTCAATCTCAATGGACAACGATGTCCCAAGTCGTTTTCCTTGGCGCCATGGCCTTAGAACATCGTCAGCGTCGTGCACAATCCTCAAAAGGCTGTAATACGGTCTTTTACTACCTAACAAAGGCCTTACACTTAAAACACGTGGTTCCATGAGGCTAGGCATGTTACCATTACTCTAGTATTTCCAGTCTCAATAGTCTGCGACATCCCAAGTCGTTTTTCTTGGCGACAGGGCCTTATAACACTGTCAACTACGTGTACAGGCCTCTAAAGGCCGAACTATGGCCTTTTACGACTAAATAAGGACTTTACACGTAAATCACGTGGTTCCACGCCCCTAGGAAGGTTACCATTTGTTTAGTCCTTCTAATCTCAATAGACTACGAAGTCCCAAGTCGTTTCCTTGGCGCCATGGCTTTAGAACATCGTCAGCGTCGTGCACAATCCTCAAAGGGCTGTAAAACGGCCTTTTACTACATAATAAAGGTCTTACACTTAAAACACGTGGTTCCAACTCCCGGCAGATTACCATTAGTCTAGCCCTTCCAGTCTCAATAGACTACGACGTGCGAAGTCGTTTTCCTTGGCGCCATGGCCTTAGAACACCGTCAAATACGTGCACAGTCCTCTAAATGCTGTAATATGGCCTTTTGCGGCTAATAAGGACCTTACACGTAAATCACGTGATTCCACGCCACTAGGAAGGTTACCATTTGTCTAGCCCTTCCAATCTCAATGCACTACGAAGTCCCAAGTCGTTTTCCTTGACACCATGCCCTTAGAACACCGTCACCAACATGCACAAGCCTATAGAGGCTGTAATAAGGATCTTACACGTAAATCACGTGGTTCAACGCCCCAGGAAGGTTACTATTTGTCTAGTCCTTCCAATCTCAATGGACTACGAAGTCCAAGTCGGTTTCCTTGGCGCCATGGTCTTAGAACATCGTCAGCGTCGTGCACAATCCTCAAAAGGCTGTAATACGGCCTTTTACTACCTAACAAAGGCCTTACACAAAAACACGTGGTTCCATGACGCCAGGTAGGTTACCATTAGTCTAGTCCTTCCAGTATCACTAGACTACAAGTTTCAAATTGTTTTCCTTGGCTCAGCGCCTTAGAACACGAAATACGTGCACAGGCCACTAAAGCATGTAATATGGCCTTTTACGACTAAATAAGGATTTTACATGTAATTCACGTAGTTCCACGCCCCTAGGAAGGTTACCATTTGTTTAGCCCTTCCAATCTCAATGGACTACGAAGTTTCAAGTCGTTTTCCGTGGCGCCATGGCCTTAGAACACCGTGAGCAACTTGCACAAACCTCTAAAGGTTGTAAAACGGCCTTTTACTACATAATAAAGGTCTTACACTTAAAACACGTGGTTCCATAACTCCCGGCAGATTACCATTAGTCTAGTCCTTCCAGTCTCAATAGACTACAACGTGCGAAGTCCTTTTCCTTAGCGGCACGGTCTTAGAACACCGTAAATACGTGAACAGTCCTCTAAATGCTGTAATATGGCCTTTTGCGGCTAAATAAGGACCTTACACGTAAATCACGTGGTTCCATGCCCCTAGGAAGGTTACCATTTGTCTAGTCCTTCCAATCTCAATGGAATACGAAGTCCCAAGTCGTTTTCCTTGGCACCATGCCCTTAGAACACCGTCACCAACATGCACAAGCCTATTTAGGCTGTAATAAGGACCTTACACGTAAATCACGTGGTTCAACGCCCCCAGGAAGGTTACTATTTGTCTAGTCCTTTCAATCTCAAAGGACTACGAAGTCCCAAGTCGTTTTCCTTGGCGCCATGGCCTTAGAACATCGTCAGCGTCGTGCACAATCCTCAAAAGGCTGTAATACGTTCTTTTACTACCTAACAAAGGCCTTACACTTAAAACACGTGGTTCCATGAGGCTAGGCATGTTACCATTACTCTAGTATTTCCAGCCTCAATAGTCTGCGACATCCCAAGTCGTTTTCTTGGCGACAGGGCCTTATAACACTGTCACTAACGTGTACAGGCCTCTAAAGGCCGAACTATGGCCTTTTACGACTAAATAAGGACTTTACACGTAAATCAGGTGGTTCCACGCCCCTAGGAAGGTTACCATTTGTTTAGTCCTTCCAATCTCAATAGACTACGAAGTCCCAAGTCGTTTTCCTTGGCGCCATGGCCTTAGAACATCGTCAGCGACGTGCACAATCCTCAAAAGGCTGTAATACGGCCTTTTACTAGATAATAAAGGTCTTACACTTAAAACACGTGGTTCCATGACTCCGGCAGATTACCATAAGTCTAGTCCTTCCTGTCTGAATAGACTACGACGTGCTAAGTCGTTTTTCTTGCCACCAGGGCCTAAGAACACCGTCAACTACCTGCACAGGCCTCTAAAGCATGTAATATGGCCTTTTACAGCTAAATAAGGACCTTACACGTAAATCACGTGGTTCCGTGAGGCTAGGCAGGTTACCATTAGTGTAGTCTTTCCAGTCTCAATAGTCTACGACAGCCCAAGTCGTTTTCCTTGGCGCCAGGGCCTTATAACACAGTCAACTACGTGTACAGGCCGCTAAAGGCCGCACGATAGCCTTTTACGACTAAATAAGGACCTTACACGTAAATCACGTGGTTCCACGCCCATAAGAAGTTTACCATTTGTTTAGTCCTTCCAATCTAATGGACTACGAAGTGCCAAGTCGTTTTCCTTGGCGCCATGGCCTTAGAACATCGTCAGCGACGTGCACAATCCTCAAAATGCTGTAATGCGGCCTTTTACTACATAATAAAGGTCTTACACTTAAAACACGTGGTTCCATGACTCCCGGCAGGTTACCACTAGTCTAGTCCTTCCAGTCTGAATAGACTACTGCAAAGTCGTTTGCCTTGCCGCCAGGGCCTAAGAAAACCGTCAACTACCTGCACAGGCCTCTAAAGCATGTAATATGGCCTTTTACGGCTAAATAAGGACCTTACACGTAAATCACGTGGTTCCACGCCCCTAGGAAGGTTACCATTTGTCTAGTCCTTCCAATCTCAATGGACTACGAAGTCCCAAGTCGTTATGCTTGGCGCCATGGCCTTAGAACATCGTCAGCGTCGTGCACAATCCTCAAAAGGCTGTAATACGGCGTTTTACTACCTAACAAAGGCCTTACACTTAAAACACGTGGTTCCATGACACCAGGCAGGTTACCATTAGTCTAGTCCTTCCAGTATCACTAGACTACAACGTTTCGAGTCGTTTTCCTTGCCGTCAGGGACTTAGAACACCGCCAACTACCTGCACAGGCCTCTAAAGCATGTAATATGGCCTTTTACGGCTAAATAAGGACCTTACACGCAAATCACGAGTTTCCACCCACCAAGGAAGGTTACTATATGTTTAGTCCTTCCAATCTCAATGGACTACGAAGTCCCAAGTCGTTTTTCTTGGCGCCATGGCCTTAGAACATCGTCAGCGTCGTGCACAATCCTCAAAAGGCTGTAATACGGCCTTTTACTACATAATAAAGGTCTTACACTTAAAACACGTGGTTTCATGACTCCCGGCAGGTTACCATTAGTCTAGTCCTTCCAGTATCACTGGACTACAATGTTTCAAGACGTTTTCCTTGCCGCCAGGGCCTTAGAACACCGTGAAATACGTGCACAGGCCACTAAAGCATGTAATATGGCCTTTTACGACTAAATAAGGTCCTTATTTAGTCGTAAAAGGCCATAGTGCGGCCCTTAGAGGCCTGTACACGTAGTTGACAGTGTTATAACGCCCTGACGCCAAGGAAAACGACTTGGCATGTCGTAGACTATTGAGACTGGAAAGACTAGACTAATGGTAACCTGCCTAGCCTCATGGAACGACGTGTTTTAAGTGTAAGGCCTTTGTTAGGTAGTAAAAGACCGTATTACAGCCACTTGAGGATTGTGCACGACGCTGACGATGTTCTAAGGCCATGGCGCCAAGGAAAACGACTTGGGACTTCGTAGTCCATTGAGATTGGAAGGAATAGACAAATAGTAACCTTCCTGGGGGCGTTGAACCACGTGATTTACGTGTAAGGTCCTTATTAAGCCGTAAAGGGCCGTATTTCAGCCTTTATAGCCTTGTGCATGTTGGTGACGGTGTTCTAGGGGCAGGGTGGCAAGGAAAACGACTTGGGACTTCGTAGTCCATTGATATTGGAAGGACTAGACAAATAGTAACCTTCCTGGGGGCGTTGAACCACGTGATTTACGTGTAAGGTCCTTATTAAGCCGTAAAGGGCCGTATTACAGCCTTTATAGCCTTGTGCATGTTGGTGACGGTGTTCTAAGGGCAGGGTGCCAAGGAAAACGACTTGAGACTTCGTAGTCCATTGAGATTGGAAGGACTAGACAAATGGTAACCTTCCTAGGGGCGTGGAACAACGTGATTTACGTGTAAGGTCCTTATTTAGCCGCAAAACTCCATATTACAGCATTTAGAGGTCTGTGCACGTATTTGACGGTATTCTAAGGCGGTGCCGCTAAGGAAAACGACTTTGCACGTTGTAGTCTATTGAGACTGGAAGGACTAGACTAATGGTAATCTGCCGGGAGTTATGGAACCACGTGTTTTAAGTGTAAGACCTTTATTATGTAGTAAAAGGCCGTTTTACAGCCTTTAGAGGTTTGTGTAAGTTGCTGACGGTGTTCTAAGGCCATGGCGCCAAGGAAAACGACTTGGGAGTTCGTACTCCATTATGATTGGAAGGAATAAACATATAGTAACCTTCCTGGGGGTGAACCACGTGATTTACGTGTAAGGTCCTAATTTAGCCGTAATAGGCCATATTACATGCTTTAGAGGCCTGTGCAGGTAGTTGACGGTGTTCTTAGGCCCTGACGGGAAGAAAAACGACTTCGCACGTCGTAGTCTATTGAGGCTGGAAGGACTAGACTAATGGTAATCTGCCGGAGTTATGGAACCACGTGTTTTAAGTGTAAGACCTTTATTATGTAGTAAAAGGCCGTTTTACAGCCTTTAGAGGTTTGTGTAAGTTGCTGACGGTGTTCTAAGGCCATGGCGCCACGGAAAACGACTTGAGACTTCGTAGTCCATTGAGATTGGAAGGACTAAACAAATGGTAACCTTCTAGGGCGTGGAACAACGTGATATACATGTAAAGTCCTTATATAGTCGTAAAAGGCCATATTACATGCTTTAGTGGCCTGTGCACGTATTTCACGCTGTTCTAAGGCGTTGGAGCCAAGGAAAGCGACTTGAAACGTTGTAGTCTAGTGATACTGGAAGGACTAGACTAATGGTAACCTGCCTGGCGTCATGGAACCACGTGTTTTTAGTGTAAGGCCTTTGTTAGGTAGTAAAAGGCCGTATTACAGCCTTTTGAGTATTGTGCACGACGCTGACGATGTTCTAAGGCCATGGCGCCAAACAAAACGAGTTGGGACTTCGTAGGCCATTGAGATTGGAAGGACTAGACTAATGGTAACCTTCCTGGGGGCGTGGAACCAGGTGATTTACGTGTAAGGCCTTATTTAGCCGTAAAGGGCCGTATTACAGCCTTTATAGCCTTGTGCATGTTGGTGACGGTGTTCTAAGGGCAGGGTGCCAAGGTAAACGAATTGGGCTTCGTATTCCATTGAGATTGGAAGGACTAGACAAATGGTAACCTTCCTAGGGCGTGGAACCACGTGATTTACGTGTAAGGTCCTTATTTAGCCGCAAAACTCCATATTACAGCATTTAGAGGACTGTGCACGTATTTGACGGTATTCTAAGGCCGTGCCGCTAAGGAAACGACTTCGCACGTCGTAGTCTATTGAGGCTGCAAGGACTAGACTAATGGTAACCTGCCTGGAGTCATGGAACCACGTGTTTTAAGTGTAAGACCTTTATTATGTAGTAAAAGGCCGTATTACAGCCTTTTGAGGATTGTGCACGACGCTGACGATGTTCTAAGGCCATGGCGCCAAGGAAAACGACTTGGGACTTCGTAGTCCATTCAGATTGATAGGACTAGACAAATAGTAACCTTTCTGGGGGCGTGGAACAACGTGATTTACGTGTAAGGTCCTTATTTAGCCGTAAGGGGCCGTATTATGGCCTCTATAGGCTTGTACATGTTGCTTACGGTGTTCTAAGGCCATGGTGCCAAGGAAAACGACTTGGGACTTCGTAGTCCATTGAGATTGGAAGGACTAGACAAATGGTAGCCTGGAGTCGTGGAACCACGTGTTTTAAGTGTAAGGCCTTTATAAGGTAGTAAAAGGTCGTATTACAGCGCTTTAGAGGCTTCTGCACGTTGCTGATGGTTTCTAAGGCCATGACGCCAAGGAAAACGACTTGGGAGTTCGTACTCCATTATGATGGAAGGAATAAAACATATAGTAACCTTCCTGGGGTGGAACCACGTGATTTACGGTGTAAGGTCCTAATTTAGCCGTAATAGGCCATATTACATGCTTTAGAGGCCTGT
>JASGCC010002189.1:0-29916 GCA_030067915.1 Hydractinia echinata | reverse complement strand
ATTTACGGGATCGCGGTTTTCGGTTGCCGGCGA
The DNA here is from genome assembly GCA_030067915.1 of Hydractinia echinata. Taxonomy (NCBI): domain Eukaryota; kingdom Metazoa; phylum Cnidaria; class Hydrozoa; order Anthoathecata; family Hydractiniidae; genus Hydractinia; species Hydractinia echinata. The sequence continues at coordinate 29,883 of JASGCC010002189.1, read as the reverse complement.
TTAAACTGCTTTCATCCGCCTCTCATCAAAAATGAAAACAATTTTTGAAAACTACAAGTTGCTCATGGGTTTTAGTGGTAAAAAATATTAAAAATCGTTCGGGATGGTTTACTCCCTCTTACTTTCTTTGTATACATTCGGACTATACGGGATTTACGGGAAATCGCGGGTTTCGGTTGCCGGCGATAAACTGCTTTCATTCGCGTCTCATCAAAAATGAAAATATTTTGAAAACTAACAAGTCTCATGCGTTTTAGTGTGAAAAAATAATTTTAAAAGTCGTTCGGAAATTAGTTTACTCGTGCTTACTTTCTTTGTATACATTCGACAGACGGCGAGTTCCGTGATTTACGATGAAAATCGCGGTGGTTTTTCGGTTGCCGGCGAATTAAACATGCTTTCATTCGGCATATCATCAAAAATGAAAATAATTTTGAAAGCTACAAGTCTCATGGGTTTTAGTGGTTGAAAACATAATTTTAAAAATCGTCGGGAAATGAGTGTTACTCCATTGGCTTCTTCTTTCGTATACGTTCGACTTATTACAAGCCAGTCCGGGATTTACGGGAAATCGCTGGTTTTCGGTGCCGGCGATTAAACTGACTTCGTTCGGGCGTCTCATCAAAATATGAAAATATTTTGAAAACTACAAGTCCATGGGGTTTTAGTGGTGAAAAAATGATTTAAAAATCGTTCGGGAAATGAGTTTACTCCCTGCTTACTTTCTTTGTATACATTCGACTATACGGGCGAGTTCGGCGATATACGGGAAATCGCGGGTTTTCGGTTTGCCGCGATTAAACTGCTTTCATTGGCATTATCATCAAAAAATTGAAAATATTTTTGAAAACTACAAGTCTCATGGGTTTTTAGTGGTGAAAAAATAATTTTAAAATCGTTCTGGGAAATGAGTTTACTCCTGCTTACTTCTTTTGTATTACATTCGACTATACGGGCGAGTTCCAGGGATTTTACGCGGAAATCGCGGGTTTTCGGTGGCCGGCGAATTAAACTGCTTTCATTTCGGCGTCTCATCAAAAATGAAATATTTTTGAAAACTACAAGTCTCATGGTTTTAGTGGTGAAAAAATAATTTTAAAAATCGTTCAGGGAAATGAGTTTACTCCCTGCTTACTTTCTTTGTATACATTCCACTATACCGGGATTTACGGGAAATCGCGGTTTTCGGTTGCCGGCGATTAAACTGCTTTCGTTCGGACGTCTCATCAAAAATGAAAATATTTTTGAAAACTACAAGTCTCATGGGTTTTAGTGGTGAAAAGATAATTTTAAAAATCGTTCGGGAAATGAGTTTACTCCTGCTTACTTTCTTTGTATACATTCGACTATACGGGGGGATTTACGGGAAATCGCGGGTTTTCGGTTGCCGGCGATTAAACTGCTTTCATTCGGCCGTCTCATCAAAATGAAAATATTTTTTGAAAACTACAAGTCTCATGGGTTTTAGTGGTGAAAAAATAATTTTAAAAATCGTTCGGAAATGAGTTTACTCCCTGCTTACTTTCTTTGTATACATTCGACTATACGGGGGATTTACGGGAAATCGCGGGTTTTCGGTTGCCGGCGATTAACTGCTTTCATTCGGCGTCTCATCAAAAATGAAAATATTTTTGAAAACTACAAGTCTCATGGGTTTTAGTGGTGAAAAAATAATTTTAAAAATCGTTCGGGAATGAGTTTACTCCCTGCTTACTTTCTTTGTATACATTCGACTATACGGCGATCCGGGTTACGGGAAATCGCGGGTTTTCGGTTGCCGGCGATTAAACTGCTTTCGTTCGGCGTCTCATCAAAAATGAAAACTATTTTTGAAAACTACAAGTCTCATGGGTTTAGTGGTGAAAAAATAATTTTAAAAATCGTTCGGAAATGAGTTTACTCCCTGCTACTTTCTTTGTATACATTCGACTATACGGGATTTACGGGAAATCGCGGGTTTTCGGTTGCCGGCGATTAAACTGCTTTCATTCGGCGTCTCATCAAAAATGAAAATATTTTTGAAAACTACAAGTCTCATGGGTTTTAGTGGTGAAAAAATAATTTTAAAATCGTTCGGGAAATGAGTTTACTCCCTGCTTACTTTCTTTGTATACATTCGACTATACGGGGGATTTACGGGAAATCGCGGGGTTTTCGGTTGCCGGCGATTAAACTGCTTTCATTCGGCGTCTCATCAAAAATGAAATATTTTTGAAAACTACAAGTCTCATGGTTTTAGTGGTGAAAAAATAATTTTAAAAATCGTTCGGGAAATGAGTTTACTCCCTGCTTACTTTCTTGTATACATTCGACATACTACGGGATTTACGGGAAATTCGCGGGTTTTCGGTTGCCGGCGATTAAACTGCTTTCGTTCGCGTCTCATCAAAATAAAAACTATTTTTTGAAACTAACAAGTCGTCATGGGTTTTAGTGGTGAAAAAATAATTTTAAAAAAATCGTTCGGGAAATGAGTTTACTCCCTGCTTACTTTCTTTGTATACATTCGACTATACGGGGGATTTTTACGGGAAATCGCGGGTTTTCGGTTGCCGGCGATTAAACTGCTTTCATTCGGCGTCTCATCAGAAATGAAAAATATTTTTGAAAACTACAAGTCTCATGGGGTTTTAGTGGTGAAAAAATAATTTTAAAAATCGTTCGGGAAATGAGTTTACTCCCTGCGTTTCTTTCTTTGTATACATTCGACTATACGGGCGAGTCCGGGATTTACGGGAAAATCGCGGGTTTTCGGTTGCCGGCGATTAAACTTGCTTTCATTCGGCGTCTCATTCAAAATGAAAATATTTTTGAAAACTACAAGTCTCATGGGTTTTAGTGGTGAAAAAATAATTTTCAAAATCGTTCGGGAAATGAGTTTACTCCCTGCTTACTTTCTTTGTATACATTCGACTATACGCGGATTTACGGGAAATCGCGGGTTTTCGGTTGCCGGCGATTAAACTGCTTTCATTCGGCCCCTCTCCTCAAAAATGAAAAACATTTTTGAAAACTACAAGTTCATGGGTTTTTAATGGTGGAAAAATAATTTAAAATCGTTACGGGAAATGAGTTTACTACCCTGCTTACTTTCTTTGTATACATTCGACTATAACGGGATTTACGGAAATCGCGGGTTTTCGGTTGCCGGCGATTAAACTGCTTTCATTCGGGCCGTCTCATACAAAAATGAAAATTTTTTTGAAACTACAAGTCTCATGGGGTTTTAGATGGGGAAAAAAATAATTTTAAAAAATCGTTCGAGGAAATGAGTTTTACTTCCCTGGTACCTTCTTTGGTATACCATTCGACTATACGGGCCGAGCCCGGATTTTACGAGGAAATCGCGGGTTTTCGGTTGCCGGCGATTAACTGCTTTCCTTCGGACGTCTCTCAAAAATGAAAACATTTTGAAAAAACTACAAGTCTCATGGGTTTTAGTGGTGAAAAAATAATTTTAAAAATCGTTCGGGAATGAGTTTACTCCCTGCTACTTTCTTTGTATACATTCGACTATACGGGCGAGTCCGGGATTTTAGCGGAAATCGCGGGTTTTTTGGTTGCCGGCGATTAAACTTGCTTTCATTCGGCGTCTCATCAGAAATGAAAATATTTTTGAAAACTACAAGTCTCATGGGTTTTTTGGTGAAAAAATAATTTTAACAATCGTTCGGGAAATGAGTTTACTCCCTGCCTTACTTTCTTTGTATACATTCGACTATACGGCCGTGTCCGGGATTTACGGGAAATCGCGGGTTTTCGGTTGCCGGCGATTATAAACTGCTTTCATTCGGCGTCTCATCAATAAGAAAATATTTTTGAAAACTACAAGTCTCATGGGTTTTGTGGTGAAAAAATAGTTTTAAAAATCGTTCGGGAAATGAGTTTACTCCCTGCTTACTTTCTTTGTATACATTCGACTATACGGGCCGATCGGATTTACGGGAAATCGCGGGTTTTCGGTTGCCGCGATTAAACTGCTTTCGTTCGGCGTCTCATCAAAAATGAAAATATTTTGAAATACAAGTCTCATGGGTTTTATGGTGAAAAAATAAATTTAAAAATCGTTTCGGGAATATGGAGTTTACTCCCTGCTATTTCTTTGTATACAATTTCGACTATACGGGGGGATTTACGGGGAAATCCCGCGGGTTTTCGGTGGCCCGGGCGATGTAAACGGCTTTTCATCGGCGTCTCATCAGAAATGAAAATATTTTGAAAACTACAAGTCTCATGGGTTTTTAGTGGTGAAAAAATATTTTAAAAATCGTTCGGGAATGAGTTTACTCCCTGGCTTACTTTTCTTGTATACATTCGACTTATACGGGCCGGTCCGGGATTTACGGGAAATCACGGGTTTATTCGGTTGCCGGCGATTAAACTGCTTTCATTCGGCGTCTCATCAAAAATGAAAATATTTTTGAAAACTACAAGTCTCATGGTTTTAGTGGTGAAAAAATAATTTTAAAAATTCGTTCGGGAAATGAGTTTACTCCCTGCTTACTTTCTTTGTATACATTCCACTATACCGGGATTTACGGCAAATCGCGGGGTTTTCGGTTGCCGGCGATTAAACTGCTTTCATTCGGCGTCTCATCAAAAATGAAATATTTTTTGAAAACTACAAGTCTCATGGGTTTTAGTGAGTGAAAAAATAATTTTAAAAATCGTTCGGGGAATGAGTTTACTCCCCTGCTTATTTCTTTGTATTATACATTCCACTATACGGGAATTACGGGAAATCGCGGGTTTTCGGTTGCCGGCGATTAAACTGCTTTCATTCGGCGTCTCATCAAAATGAAAATATTTTGAAAACTACAAGTCTCATGGGTTTTAGTGGTGAAAAAAATAATTTTAAAAATCGTTCGGGAAATGAGTTTACTCCCTGGTACTTTCTTTGTATACATTCCACTATACGGCCGAGCCGGGATTTACGGGAAAATCGCGGGTTTTCGGTTGCCGGCGATTAAAACTGCTTTCATTCGGCGTCTCATCAAAAATGAAAATATTTTTGAAAACTACAAGTCTCATGGTTTTAGTGGTGAAAACATAATTTTAAAAAATCGTTCGGGAAATGAGTTTACTCCCTGCTACTTTCTTCTGATATACCAATTCGACCTATGCGGGATTTAACGGGAAATTCGCGGGTTTTCGCTTGCCGGCCGGATTAAAACTGCTTTCATTGCGGCGTCTTCGAATCACAAATGAGAAATGATTTTTGAAACTAACAAGTCCTCCTTGGGTTTTAATTGGTGGAAAAAATAATTTAAAAATCGTCTGGGAAATGAGTTTTACACCCTGCTTACTTTCTTTGTATACATTCGACTATACGGGATTTACGGGGAAATCGCGGGTTTTCGGATGCCGGCTGATGAAACTAGCTTTCATTCGGCAGTCTCCATCAAAAATGAAAAGATTTTTGAAAGCTACAAGTCTCATGAGTTTTTAGTGGTGAAAAAATAATTTAAAAATCGTTTGGGAAATGAGTTTACTCCCTGCTTACCTTTTTTATACATTCACTCGGCTACGGGTTTAGGGAAATCGCGCGGTTTTCGGTTGCCAGCGTATTAAATGCTGCTTTTTCGGCGTATCTCAGCCAAAAATGAATTATTTTTGAAACATACAATGTCTATGGGTTTTTAGTGGTGAAAAATAATTTTTAACATCGTTCGGAATGAGTTTATCCCTGCTTACTTTCTTTGTATAATTGATTGGTCCAGTCCGGGGATTTACGGGTAAAGTTCGCGGGGTTTCGGTGCCGGCGATTAAATGCTTTACTTCGGCCGTTCACAAAATGAACATTATTTTGAAAGACTTACAGTTCATTGGGTTTAGTGTCGTGAAAAAAATATTTTAAAATCGTTTCGGGAAAGAGTTTATCCTGCTTCCTTTCTTGTATACCATTCGGACTAAGGTCGGTTAGGGATTACGGGAAATCGCGGTTTTCGGGTTGCGGCGATTTAACTGCTTCTATTCGGCGTTTCTCAGTCAAGAAATGAAAATTTTTTGAAATACAAATCTCATGGGTTTAGTGGCTGAAAAATAATTTTAAAAATCGTGGAATGAGTTTACTCCCTGCTTACTTTTCTTTATACATCGACTATACGGCGAGTGGTTACGGGAAATCGCGGGTTTTCGGTTGCCGCGATTAAACTGCTTTCAATTCGGCGTTCTCATCAGAAATGAACAATTTTTTGAAAACTCAGTTCCTGGGTTTTTGGTGAAAATAATTCTAAAAATCGTTCGGAAATGAGTTTCTTCCTGTTATTTCTTTGTTACATTCGACTATACGGATTAGGGTAAATCGGGTTCGGTTGCGGCGATTAACTGCTTTCATTCGGCTTCTCAATGAAGAAATTTTTGAAACTACTAGTCTCATGGGTTTATGGTGAAAAATTTTTAAAATCGTTGGTATAGGTTTACTCCCGTTTCTTTCTTTGTATTATTGGACGCTATAACCAGTCCGGGATTTAAGGGAAATCCGGCTTTTCGGTTGCCGCGATTACTGCTTTTTCGGCGTCTCATCAAAACTGAAAATATTTTTGAAACTACAGTCTCATGGGTTTTGCGGTGAAAAAATGTTTTTAATCAGATCGAAGAGTTTACCTCCATCTTACTTCTTTGTATAATTCGACTATCGGCGAGCGGGATTTACGGGGAAATCGCGGGTTTTCGTATCGTGCGCATTCAAACTGCTTCATTCGGCGATATCATAAAATTGAAAATATTTTTGAAACTACAGTCTTCATGGGTTTTTAGTGGTGAAAAATAATTTTTAAAAAATCGTTTCCGAAAGAGTTTACTCCTGTTACTTTCTTTTTATACATTGATATACGGGGGTCAATTAACGGGAAATCGCGGGTTTTCGGTGTGCCGGCGATTTAAATGCTTCATCGGCGTCTCTAAGAAATGAATAAAATTTTTGAACTACTAGAATCTATGGTTTTAGTGGTGAAAAATATTTTCAAAATCGTTCGGGAGGGAGTTTTACTCATGGCTTCTATTTCTTTGTATACATTCGACTATACGGGATTTACGGGAAATCGCGGGTTTCGGTTGCCGGCGATTAAACTGCTTTCATTCGGCGTCTCATCAAAAATGAAAATATTTTTGAAAACTACAAGTCTCATGGGTTTTAGTGGTGAAAAAATAATTTTAAAAAATCGTTCGGGAAATGAGTTTACTCCCTGCTTACTTTCTTTGTATACATTCGACTATACGGCCGAGTCACGGGATTACGGGAAATCGCGGGGTTTTCGGTTTGCCGGCGATTAAACTGCTTTCATTCGGCGTCTCATCAAAATGAAAAATTTTTGAAAACTACAAGTCTCATGGTTTTAGTGGTGAAAAATAATATTTAAAATCGTTCGGAAATGAGTTTACTCCTGCTTACTTTCTTTGTATACATTCGACTATAGGCCGAGCCGGATTACGGGAAATCGCGGGTTTTCGGTTGCCGGGATTAAACTGCTTTCATTCGGCAGTCTCATCAAAAATGAAAATATTTTTGAAACTACAAGTCTCTGGTTTTAGTGGTGAAAAAATATTTTAAAATCGTTTGGAACATGGTTTACTCCTGACTTACTTTCTTTGTAATTCGACTATAACCACGGGATTTAGGGAATCGCGGTTTCGGTTTGCCGGCGATTAAACTGCTTCTTCGGCGTCTCATAAAAATGAACTATTTTGGAAAACATAGTCTCATGGGTTGTTAGTGTGAAAAATACTTTTTAAACGTTCGGAAATGAGTTTACTTTCTGCTTACTTTCTTTGTTACTTGACTCATCCGAGTTTCGGGATTTACGGGAAATCGCGGTCTTTGGTTGGCCGCGATTAACTGCTTTCATATTCGGCGTCTCATCGAATGAAATGATTTTTGAAAACAATTCATGGGTTTTAGTGGTGAAAAATAATTTTAATCGTTCGGGAATGAGTTTACTCCCTGCTATACTTTTTATTTAATTCGACTTACGCGAGTCCGGATTTACGGGAAAATCGGGGTTTTCGGTTCGCGCGATTAAACTGCTTTCATTGGCGTCTCATCAAAAATGAAAATTTTTGAAAACTCACAAGTTTCATGGGTTTTAGTGGTGAAAAATAATTATTAAAAATCGTTCGGGAAATGAGTTTACTCCCTGCTACTTTCTTTGTATACATTCGACATACAGCCGACGGGATTACGGTAAATCGCGGGTTTTCGGTTGCCGGCGATTAAACCTGCTTTCATTCGCGTCTCATCAAAAATGAAATATTTTTGAAAACTACAAGTCTCATGGGTTTAGTGGTGAAAAAATATTTTAAAAATCGTTCGGGAAATGAGTTTACTCCCTGCTTACTTTCTTTGTATACATTCGACTATGACGGGATTTACGGGAAATCGCGGGGTTTTCGTTGCCGGGATTAAACTGCTTTCATTCGGCGTCTCATCAAAAATGAAAATATTTTTGAAAACTACAAGTCTCATGGGTTTAGTGGTGAAAAAATAATTTTAAAAAATCGTTCGGGAAATGAGTTTACTCCCTGCTTACTTTCTTTGTATACATTCGACTATACGGGCCGAGTCGGATTACGGGAAATCGCGGGTTTTTCGGTTGCCGGATTTTAAACTGGTTTCATTCGGCGTCTCATCAAAAAATGAAAAATTTTTGAAAACTACAAGTCTCATGGTTTTAGTGGTGAAAAAAATAAATTAAAAAATCGTTCGGGAATGAGTTTACTCCCTGGCTACTTTCTTTGTATACATTCCACTATACGTGGCCAGCCGGGATTTACGGGAAATCGCGGGTTTTCGGTTGCCGGCGATTAAACTGCTTTCATTCGGCGTCTCATCAAAATGAAAATATTTTTGAAAACTACAAGTCTCATGGGTTTTAGTGGTGAAAAAATAATTATAAAAATCGTTCCGGGAAATGAGTTACTCCCTGGTACTTTCTTTGTATACATTCCACTATACGGGCCGAGCCGGGATTTACGGGAAATGCGCGGTTTCGTTTCCGGCAGATTAAACTGGTTTCATTTCGGCGTCTCATCAAAAATGAAAATATTTTTGAAAACTGCAAGTCTCATGGGTTTTAGTGGTGAAAAAATAATTTTTAAAATCGTTCGGAATGAGTTTACTCCCTGCTTACTTCTTTGTATACATTCGACTATACGGGATTTACGGAAATCGCGGGGTTTTCGGTTGCCGGCGATTAAACTGCTTTCATTCGGCGTCTCATCAAAAATGAAAATATTTTGAAAACTACAAGTCTCATGGGTTTTTAGGGTGAAAAAATAATTTTAAAAATCGTTCGGGAAATGAGTTTACTCCCTGCTTACTTTCTTTGTATACAATTCGACTATACGGGCCGAGTCCGGGATTTACGGGAAATCGCGCGGTTTTTCGGTTGCCGGGGATTAAACTGCTTTCATTCGGCGTCTCATCAAAAATGAAAATATTTTTGAAAACTACAAGTCTCATGGGTTTTAGTGGTAAAAAAATAATTAAAAATCGTTCGGGAAATGAGTTTACTCCTGCTTACTTCTTTGTATACATTCGACTATACGGCTAGCCGGGATTTACGGGAAATCGCGGGTTTTCGGTTGCCGGGCGATTAAACTGCTTTCATTCGCGTCTCATCAAAATGAAAATATTTTTGAAAACTCAAGTCTCATGGGTTTTAGTGGTGAAAAAATAATTTTAAAAATCGTTCGGGAAATGAGTTTACTCCCTGGCTTACTTTCTTTGTATACATTCCGACTATACGGGCGAGCCCGGGATTTACGGAAATCGCGGGTTTTCGGTTGCCGGCGATTAAACTGCTTTCATTCGGCGTCTCATCAAAAATGAAAATATTTTTGAAAACTACAAGTCTCATGGGTTTTAGTGGTGAAAAAATAATTTTAAAAATCGTTCGGGAAATGAGTTTACTCCCTGCTACTTTCTTTGTATACATTCCGACTATACGGCGAGCCGGGATTTACGGGAAATCGCGGGTTTTCGGTTGCCGGCGATTAAACTGCTTTCATTCGGCGTCTCATCAAAATGAAAATATTTTTGAAAACTACAAGTCTCATGGGTTTTAGTGGTGAAAAAATAATTTTAAAAATCGTTGGGGAAATGAGTTTACTCCCTGCTTACTTTCTTTGTATACATTCGACTATACGGGCCGAGCCGGGATTTCGGGACATCGCGGTTTTCGTGTCCGGCGATTAAACTGCTTATTTTTCGGGTCTCATCAAAATGAAAATATTTTGAACTAAAGTCTCATGGGTTTCGTGTGAAAAATAATTCAAATCGTTCGGAATGAGTTATCTGCTTACTTTCTTTGATAATTCGACTATCACCGTGTCCGGGTTAACGGAAATCTGCGGTTTTCGGTGCTGGCGATTAAACTCTTTCGTTCGGTCTCATAAAAATGAAATAGTTTTGACAACTACGATCATGGGTTGTAGTTAGGTGAAAAAATATTTTAAATCGTTCGGGAATGAGTTTATCCTGCTTACTTTCTTGTATCATTCGACTATACGGGCGAGCCGGATCGGGAAATGGCGGTTTCGGTGCCGGCGTATAAACTGCTTTCATTGCGTTCATCAAATGAATGATTTTTGAATCAGTCTCATGGGTTTTAGTGGTGAAATAAATTTAAAGTCGTTCGGGAAATTGGATTTACCTCCCTCTTACTTTCTTTTACATTCGACTTACGGGCCGAGTCGGGTTACGGAATCGGGTTTTCGATTGCCGGCGACTACGAACTGGTTATCGGCGTATTCGAAATGAAATATTTTGAACTGACAAGTCTCATGGGTTTTAGTGGCTGAAAATAATTTCTAAAAATCGTTCGGGAAATGGATTACGTCCCTGCTTACTTTTCTTAGATACATTCGACTATGATAGTGCGACTGTATATAAAGAAAAATACCCAGGGAGTAAATTATTTCCTGAAGGATTTTTAAATTATTATTTCACTACTAAAACCCATGATACTGTGTAGTTTTCAAAAACTATTTTCATTCAGATCAGACGTCCGAATGAAAGCAGTTTAATCGCGGCCTTACCGAAAACATCGCCGTATAGTCGAATGTATACAAAGAAAGTAAGCAGGGAGTAAACTCATTTCCCGAACGATTTTTAAAATTATTTTTTCACCACTAAAACCCATGAGACTTGTAGTTTCCAAAATATTTTCATTTTGATGAGACGCCGAATGAAAGCAGTTTAATCGCCGGCAACCGAAAACCCGCGATTTCCCGTAAATCCGTCGCCGTATAGTCGAATGTATACAAAGAAAGTAAGCAGGGAGTAAACTCATTTCCCGAACGATTTTTAAAATTATTTTTTCACCACTAAAACCCATGAGACTTGTAGTTTTCAAAATATTTTCATTTTTGATGAGACGCCGAATGAAAGCAGTTTAATCGCCGGCAACCGAAAACCCGCGATTTCCCGTAAATCCCGTATAGTCGAATGTATACAAAGAAAGTAAGCAGGGAGTAAACTCATTTCCCGAACGATTTTTAAAATTATTTTTTCACCACTAAAACCCATGAGACTTGTAGTTTTCAAAAATATTTTCATTTTTGATGAGACGCCGAATGAAAGCAGTTTAATCGCCGGCAACCGAAAACCCGCGATTTCCCGTAAATCCGGACTCCCGTATAGTCGAATGTATACAAAAGAAATACCCTAGGGAGTAAACATCATTTCCCGAAGGATTTTTAAAATTATTTTTTCACCACTAAAACCCATGAGACTTGTAGTTTCAAAATGTTTTCATTTTCTGGATGAGACGCCGAATGAAAAGCAGTTTAAATCGCCGGCAACCGAAAACCCGCGATTTCCCGTAAATCCCGGACTCGGCCCGTATAGTCGAATGTATACAAGAAAGTAAGCAGGAGTAAACTCATTTCCCGAACGATTTTTTAAAATTATTTTTTCACCACTAAAACCCATGAGACTTGTAGTTTTCAAAAATATTTTCATTTCAGATGAGACGCGAATGAAAGCAGTTTAATCGGCCGGCAAACCGAAAAACCCGCGATTTCCCGTAATTCGGACTCGGCCGTATAGTCGAATGTATCCAACGAAAGTAAGCAGGGAGTAAACTCATTTCCCGAACGATTTTTAAAATTATTTTTCACCTACTAAAACCCATGAGACTTGTAGTTTTCAAAAATATTTCATTTCTGATGAGACGCCGAAATGAAAGCAGTTTAATCGCCGGCAACCGAAAACCCGCGATTTCCCGTAAATCCACCGCTATAGTCGAAGTATACAAAGAAAGTAAGCAGGGAGTAAACTCATTTCCCGAACGATTTTTAAAATTATTTTTTCACCACTAAACCCATGAGACTTGTAGTTTTTCAAAAATATTTTCATTTTTGATGAGACGCCGAATGAAAGCAGTTTAATCGCCGGCAACCGAAAACCCGCGATTTCCCGTAAATCCCGGACTCGGCCCGTATAGTCGAATGTATACAAAGAAAGTAAGCAGGGAGTAAACTCATTTCCCGAACGATTTTTTAAAATTATTTTTCACCACTAAAACCCATGAGACTTGTAGTTTTCAAAAATATTTTCATTTTTGATGAGACGCCGAATGAAAGCAGTTTAATCGCCGGCAACCGAAAACCCGCGATTTCCCGTAATCCCGGACTCGGCCCGGTATAGTCGAATGTATACAAAGAAAGTAAGCAGGGAGTAAACTCATTTCCCGAACAATTTTTAAAATTATTTTTCACCACTAAAACCCATGAGACTTGTAGTTTTCAAAAATATTTTCATTTTTGATGAGACGCCGAATGAAAGCAGTTTAATCGCCGGCAACCGAAAACCCGCGATTTCCCGTAAATCCCGGACTCGGCCCGTATAGTCGAATGTATACAAAGAAAGTAAGCAGGGAGTAAACTCATTTCCCGAACGATTTTTAAAATTATTTTTTCACCACTAAAACCCATGAGACTTGTAGTTTTCAAAAATATTTTCATTTTTGATGAGACGCCGAATGAAAGCAGTTTAATCGCCGGCAACCGAAAACCCGCGATTTCCCGTAAATCCCGGGCCTATAGTCGAATGTATACAAGAAAGTAAGCAGGGAGTAAACTCATTTCCCGAACGATTTTTAAAATTATTTTTTCACCACTAAAACCCATGAGACTTGTAGTTTTCAAAAATATTTTCATTTTTGATGAGACGCCGAATGAAAGCAGTTTAATCGCCGGCAACCGAAAACCCGCGATTTCCCGTAATCCGGATCGCCGTATAGTCGAATGTATACAAAGAAAGTAGCAGGAGTAAACTCATTTCCCGAACGATTTTTAAAATTATTTTTTCACCACTAAAAACCCATGAGACTTGTAGTTTTCAAAAATATTTTCATTTTTGATGAGACGCCGAATGAAACAGTTTAATCGCGGCAACCGAAAACCCGCGATTTCCCGTAAATCCCGCCGTATAGTCGAATGTATACAAAGAAAGTAAGCAGGGAGTAAATCATTTCCCGAACGATTTTTAAAATTATTTTTCACCACTAAAACCCATGAGACTTGTAGTTTTCAAAAATATTTTCATTTTTGATGAGACGCCGAATGAAAGCAGTTTAATCTCCGGCAACCGAAAACCCGCGATTTCCCGTAAATCCGGCTCGGCCCGTTAGTCGAATGTATACAAGAAAGTACCCAGGGAGTAAACTCATTTCCCGAACGATTTTTTAAAATTATTTTTTCACCACTAAAACCCATGAGACTTGTAGTTTTCAAAAATATTTTCATTTTTGATGAGACGCCGAATGAAAGCAGTTTAATCGCCGGCAACCGAAACCCGCGATTTCCCGTAAATCCGGCTCGCCCGTATAGTCGAATGTATACAAAGAAAGTACCCAGGGAGTAAACTCATTTCCCGAACGATTTTTAAATTATTTTTTCACCACTAAAACCCATGAGACTTGTAGTTTTCAAAAATGTTTTCATTTTTGATGAGACGCCGAATGAAACCAGTTTTAATCGTCCGGCAACCGAAACCCGCGATTTCCCGTAAATCCCTCGCGTATAGTCGAATGTATACAAAGAAGTAAGCAGGGAGTAAACTCATTTCCCAAACGATTTTTAAAATTATTTTTTCACCACTAAAACCATGAGACTTGTAGTTTTCAAAAATATTTTCATTTTTGATGAGACGCCGAATGAAAGCAGTTTAATCGCCGGCAACCGAAAACCCGCGATTTCCCGTAAATCCCGGTCGCCGTATGTCGAATGTATACAAAGAAAGTAAGCAGGGAGTAAACTCATTTCCCGAACGATTTTTTAAATTATTTTTCACACTAAAACCCATGAGACTTGTAGTTTTCAAAAATATTTTCATTTTTGATGAGACGCCGAATGAAACCAGTTTAATCGCCGGCAACCGAAAACCCGCGATTTCCCGTAAATCCCGGACTCGGCCCGTATAGTCGAATGTATACAAAGAAAGTACCCAGGGAGTAAACTCATTTCCCGAACGATTTTTAAAAATTATTTTTTCACCACTAAAACCCATGAGACTTGTAGTTTTCAAAAATATTTTCATTTTTGATTGAGACGCCGAATGAAAGCAGTTTAATCGCCGGCAACCGAAAACCCGCGATTTCCCGTAATCCGGATCGCCCGTATAGTCGAATGTATACAAAGAAAGTAAGCAGGGAGTAAACTCATTTCCCGAACGATTTTTAAAATTATTTTTTCACCACTAAAACCCATGAGACTTGTAGTTTTCAAAAATATTTTCATTTTTGATGAGACGCCAGAATGAAAGCAGTTTAATCGCCGGCAACCGAAAAACCCGCGATTTCCCGTAAATCCCCGTATAGTCGAATGTTATACAAAGAAAGTAAGCAGGGAGTAAACTCATTTCCCGAACGATTTTTAAAATTATTTTTCACCACCACTAAAACTCATGAGACTTGCAGTTTTCAAAAATATTTTCATTTTTGATGAGACCGCCGAATGAAAGCAGTTTAATCGCCCGGCAACCGAAAACCCGCGATTTCCCGTAAATCCCGGTCACCGTAGTCGAATGTATACAAGAAAGTAAGCAGGGAGTAAACTCATTTCCCGAACGATTTTTAAATTAATTTTTTCACCACTAAACCCATGAGACTTGTAGTTTTCAAAAATGTTTCATTTTTGATGAGACGCCGAATGAAAGCAGTTTAATCGCCGGCAACCAAAACCCGCGATTTCCCGTAAATCCCGTATAGTCGGAATGTATACAAGAAAGTAAGCAGGGAGTAAACTCATTTCCCGAACGATTTTTAAAATTATTTTTTCACCACTAAAAACCCATGAGACTTGTAGTTTTCAAAAATATTTTCATTTTTGATGAGACGCCAAATGAAAGCAGTTTAATCGCCGGAAACCGAAAACCCGCGATTTCCCGTAATCCCGTATAGTCGGAATGTATACAAAGAAAGTAAGCAGGGAGTAAACTCATTTCCCGAACGATTTTTAAAATTATTTTTTCACACTAAAAACTCATGAGACTTTAGTTTTCAAAAATGTTTTCATTTTTGATGAGACGCCGAATGAAAGCAGTTTAATCGCCGGCAACCGAAAACCGCGATTTCCCGTAAATCCCCGGTATAGTCGAATGTATACAAAGAAAGAAGCCAGGGAGTAAACTCATTTCCCGAACGATTTTTAAAATTATTTTTTCACCACTAAAACCCATGAGACTTGTAGTTTTCAAAATATTTTCATTTTTGATGAGACGCGAATGAAAGCAGTTTAATCGCCGGCAACCGAAAACCCGCGATTTCCCGTAATCCCGGATCCCGTATAGTCGAATGTATACAAAGAAAGTAGGCAGGGAGTAAACTCATTTCCCGAACGATTTTTAAAATTATTTTTTCACCACTAAAACCCATGAGACTGTAGTTTTCAAAAATATTTTCATTTTTGAATGAGACGCCGAATGAAAGCAGTTTAATCGCCGGCAACCGAAACCCGCGATTTCCCGTAAATCCCGTATAGTCGAATGTATACAAAGAAAGTAAGCAGGGAGTAAACTCATTTCCCGAACGATTTTTAAAATTATTTTTTCACCCACTAAAACCCATGAGACTTGTAGTTTTCAAAAATATTTTCATTTTGATGAGACGCCGAATGAAAGCAGTTTAATCGCCGGCAACCGAAAACCCGCGATTTCCCGTAAATCCCGGCTCGGCCCGTATAGTCGAATGTATACAAAGAAATAAGCAGGGAGTAAACTCATTTCCCGAACGATTTTTAAAATTATTTTTTCACACTAAAACCCATGAGACTTGTAGTTTTCAAAAATATTTTCATTTTTGATGAGACGCCGAATGAAAGCAGTTTAATCGCCGGCAACCGAAAACCCGCGATTTCCCGTAAATCCCGATCCCGTATAGTCGAAATGTATACAAAGAAAGTAAGCAGGAGTAAACTCATTTCCCGAACGATTTTTAAAATTATTTTTTCACCACTAAAACCCATGAGACTTGTAGTTTTCAAAAAATATTTTCATTTTTGATGAGACGCCGAAAAAAAGCAGTTTAATCGCCGGCAACCGAAAACCCGCGATTTCCCGTAAATCCCGTATAGTCGAATGTATACAAAGAAAGTAAGCAGGGAGTAAACTCATTTCCCCGACGATTTTTAAAATTATTTTTTCACCACTAAAACCCATGAGACTTGTAGTTTTCAAAAATATTTTCATTTTTGATGAGACGCCGAATGAAAGCAGTTTAATCGCCGGCAACCGAAAAACCCGCGATTTCCCGTAAATCCCGTATAGTCGAATGTATACAAAGAAAGTAGCAGGGAGTAAACTCATTTCCCGAACGATTTTTAAAATTATTTTTTCACCACTAAAACCATGAGACTTGTAGTTTTCAAAAATATTTTCATTTTTGATGAGACGCCGAATGAAAGCAGTTTAATCGCCGGCAACCGAAAACCCGCGATTTCCCGTAAATCCCGCCGTATAGTCGAATGTATACAAAGAAAGTAAGCAGGGAGTAAACTCATTTCCCGAACGATTTTTAAAATTATTTTTCACCACTAAAACCCATGAGACTTGTAGTTTTCAAAAATATTTTCATTTTTGATGAGACGCCGAATGAAAGCAGTTTAATCGCCGGCAACCGAAAACCGCGATTTCCCGTAATCCCGGCTCGCCCGTATAGTCGAATGTATACAAAGAAAGTAGCCAGGGAGTAAACTCATTTCCCGAACGATTTTTTAAATTATTTTTTCACCACTAAAACCCATGAGACTTGTAGTTTTCAAAAATATTTTCATTTTTGATGAGACGCCGAATGAAAGCAGTTTAATCGCCGGCAACCGAAACCCGCGATTTCCCGTAAATCCCGGCTCGGCCGTATAGTCGAATGTATACAAAGAAAGTAAGCAGGGAGTAAACTCATTTCCCGAACGATTTTTAAAATTATTTTTTCACCACTAAAACCCATGAGACTTGTAGTTTTCAAAAATATTTTCATTTTGATGAGACGCCGAATGAAAGCAGTTTAATCGCCGGCAACCGAAAACCCGCGATTTCCGTAAATCCCCCCGTATAGTCGAATGTATACAAAGAAAGTAAGCAGGGAGTAAACTCATTTCCCGAACGATTTTTAAAATTATTTTTTCACCACTAAAACCCATGAGACTTGTAGTTTTCAAAAATATTTTCATTTTTGATGAGACGCCGAATGAAAGCAGTTTAATCGCCGGCAACCGAAAACCCGCGATTTCCCGTAAATCCCGGCTCGGCCCGTATAGTGAATGTATACAAAGAAAGTACCAGGGAGTAAACTCATTTCCCGAACGATTTTTAAAATTATTTTTCACCACTAAAACCCATGAGACTTGTAGTTTTCAAAAATATTTTCATTTTTGATGAGACGCCGAATGAAGCAGTTTAATCGCCGGCAACCGAAAACCCGCGATTTCCCGTAAATCCCGTATAGTCGAATGTATACAAAGAAAGTAAGCAGGGAGTAAACTCATTCCCGAACGATTTTTAAAATTATTTTTTCACCCACTAAAACCCATGAGACTTGTAGTTTTCAAAATATTTTCATTTTTGATGAGACGCCGAATGAAAGCAGTTTAATCGCCGGCAACCGAAAACCCGCGATTTCCCGTAAATCCGCCCGTATAGTCGAATGTATACAAAGAAAGTAAGCAGGGAGTAAACTCATTTCCCGAACGATTTTTAAAATTATTTTTTCACACTAAAACCCATGAGACTTGTAGTTTTCAAAATATTTTCATTTTTGATGAGACGCCGAATGAAAGCAGTTTAATCGCCGGCAACCGAAACCCGCGATTTCCCGTAAATCCCGGACTCGGCCCGTATAGTCGAATGTATACAAAGAAAGTAAGCAGGGAGTAAACTCATTTCCCGAACGATTTTTAAAATTATTTTTTTCACCACTTAAAACCCATGAGACTTGTAGTTTTCAAAAATAGTTTTATTTTTGATGAGACGCCGAATGAAAGCAGTTTAATCGCCGGCAACCGAAAACCCGCGATTTCCCGTAAATCCCGTATAGTCGAATGTATACAAAGAAAGTAAGCAGGGAAGTAACTCATTTCCGAACGAATTTTTAAAATTATTTTTTCACCACTAAAACCCATGAGACTTGCAGTTTTCAAAAATATTTCATTTTTGATGAGACGCCGAATGAAACCAGTTTAATCTCCGGAAACCCGAAAAACCGCGATTTCCCGTAAATCCCGGAGTCGGCCCGTTTAGTTGGAATGTATACAAAGAAAGTACCAGGGAGTAAACTCATTTCCCGAACGATTTTTAAAATTATTTTTTCACCACTAAAACCCATGAGAATTGTAGTTTTCAAAATGTTTTCATTTTTGATGAGACGCCGAATGAAAGCAGTTTTAATCGCCGGCAACCGAAAACCCGCGATTTCCCGTAATCCCGGGCCCGTATAGTCGAATGTATACAAAGAAAGTAGCAGGGAGTAAACTCATTTCCCGAACGATTTTTAAATTATTTTTCACCACTAAAACCCATGAGACTTGTAGTTTTCAAAATATTTTCATTTTTGATGAGATGCCGCAATGAAACAGTTATAATCGCCGGCAACCGAAAAACCGCGATTTCCGTAAATCCGCCGTATAGTCGAATGTATACAAAGAAAGTAACAGGGAGTAAACTCATCCCGAACGATTTTAAATTATCTTTTTCACCACTAAACCCATGAGACTTGTAGTTTTCAAAATATTTTATTTTTGATGAGACGCCGAATGAAAGCAGTTTAATCGCCGGCAACCGAAAACCCGCGATTTCCCCGTAAATCCCGTTAGTCGAATGTATACAAGAAAGTAAGCAGCAGTAAAACTCATTTCCCGAACAATTTTTAAAATATTTTTCACCACTAAAACCCATGAGACTTGCAGTTTCAAAAATATTTCATTTTTGATGAGACGCCGAATGAAAGCCAGTTTAATCGCCGGCAACCGAAAAACCCGCGATTTCACGTAAATCCCCGCGTATAGTCGAATGTATACAAAGAAAGTAGCAGGGAGTAAACTCATTTCCCGAACGATTTTTAAAATTATTTTTTCACCACTAAAACCCATGAGATTGTAGTTTTCAAAAAATATTTTTCATTTTTGATGAGACGTTCGAATGAAGCAGTTTAATCGCCGGCAACCGAAAACCGGATTTCCGTAAATCCCGGTCGACCCATAGTCGAATGTATACAAAGAAAGTAAGCAGGGAGTAAACTCATTTCCCGAAACGATTTTTAAAATTATTTTTTCACCACTAAAACCCATGAAGACTTGTAGTTTTCAAAAATGCTTTCATTTTTGATGAGACGCCGAATGAAAGCAGTTTAATCGCCGGCAACCGAAAACCCGCGATTTCCCGTAAATCGCCGCCGTATAGTGGAATGTATACAAAGAAAGTACCAGGGAGTAAACTCATTTCCCGAACGATTTTTAAATTATTTTTTCACCACTAAAACCCATGAGACTTGTAGTTTCAAAAAATGTTTTCATTTTTGATGAGACGCCGAATTGAAAGCAGTTTAATCGCCGGCAACCGAAAACCCCGAATTTCCCGTAAATCCCGGCTCGGGCCGTATAGTCGAATGTATACAAAGAAAGTAACCCAGGGAGTAAACCATTTCCGAAACGAATTTTTAAAATTATTTTTTCACCACTAAAACCCATGAGACTTGTAGTTTCAAAAAATATTTTCAATTTTGATTGAGACGCCGAATGAAAGCAGTTTAATCGCCGGCAACCGAAAACCCGCGATTTCCCGTAAATCCCGGCCGCCCGTATAGTCGAATGTTATACAAAGAAAGTAACCAGGGAGTAAACTCATTTCCCGAACGATTTTTAAAATTATTTTTCACCACTAAAACCCATGAGACTTGTAGTTTTCAAAAAATTTTTCATTTTTGATGAGACGCCGAATGAAAGCAGTTTAATCGCCGGCAACGAAAACCCCCGATTTCCCGTAAATCCGGACTCGGCCCGTATAGTCGGAATGTATACAAAGAAAGTAAGGCAGGGAGTAAACTCATTTCCCGAACAGATTTTTAAAATTATTTTTTCACCACTAAAACCCATGAGACTTGTAGTTTTCAAAAATATTTTCATTTTTGATGAGACGCCGAATGAAAGCAGTTTAATCGCCGGCAACCGAAACCGCGATTTCCCGTAAATCCCGGCCGTATAGTCGAATGTATACAAAGAAAGTAAGCAGGGAGTAAAACTCATTTCCCGAACGATTTTTAAAATTATTTTTTCACCACTAAAACCCATGAGGACTTGTAGTTTTCAAAAAATATTTTCATTTTTGATGGGACGCCGAATGAAAGCAGTTTAATCGCCGGCAACCGAAAACCCGCGATTTCCCGTAAATCCCGGGTCGCCCGTTATAGTCGAATGTATACAAAGAAAGTAAGCAGGAGTAAACTCATTTCCCCGACGATTTTTAAAAATTATTTTTTCACCACTAAAACCCATGAGACTTGTAGTTTTCAAAAATATTTTCATTTTGATGAGACGCCGAATGAAAACAGTTTAATCGCCGGCAACCGAAAACCGCGATTTCCCGTTAAATCCCGGCATCGGCCCGTATAGTCGAATGTATACAAAGAAAAGTAAGCAGGGAGTAAACCATTTCCCGAACGATTTTTAAAATATTTTTTCACCACTAAAACCATATAGACTTGTAGTTTTCAAAATGTTTTCATTTTGATGAGACGCCGAATGAAACAGTTTAATCGCCGGCAAACGAAAAACCCGCGATTTCCCGTAAATCCCCGTATAGTCGAATGTATACAAAGAAAGTAGCAGGGAGTAAACTCATTTCCCGAAGATTTTTAAAATTATTTTTTCACCACTAAAACCCATGAGACTTGTAGTTTTCAAAAATATTTTCATTTTTGATGAGACGCCGAAATGAAAGCAGTTTTTAATCGCCGGCAAACCGAAAACCCGCGATTTCCCGTAAATCCCGTATAGTCGAATGTATACAAAGAAAGTAAGCAGGGAGTAAACTCATGTTCCCGACGATTTTTAAAATTATTTTGTTCACCACTAAAACCCATGAGACTTGTAGTTTTCAAAAAATATTTTTCATTTTTTGATGAGACGCCGAATGAAAGCAGTTTAATCGCCGGCAACGAAAACCCGCGATTTCCCGTAAATCCCGTATAGTCGAATGTATACAAGAAAAGTAAGCAGGGAGTAAACTCATTTTCCCGAACGATTTTTAAATTATTTTTTCACACCATAAAACCATGAGACTTGTAGTTTTCAAAAATATTTTCATTTTTGATGAGACGCCGAATGAAAGCAGTTTAATCGCCGGCAAAACCGAAAACCCGCGATTTCCCGTAAAGGTCCCGTATAGTGAATGTATACAAGAGAAAGTACCCAGGGAGTAAACTCATTTCCGAACGATTTTTAAAATTATTTCTTCACACACTAAAACCCATGAGAATTGTAGTTTTCAAAAAATATTTTCATTTGATGAGACGCCGAATGAAAGCAGTTTAATCGCCGGCAACCCGAAAACCCGCGATTTCCCGTAAATCCCCGTATAGTCGAATGTATACAAAGAAAGTAAGCCAGGGAGTAAACCATTCCCGACGATTTTAAAATTTAATTTTTTCACCACTAAAACCCATGAGACTTGTAGTTTTCAAAAATGTTTTTCATTTTTGATGAGAACGCCGAATGAAAGCAGTTTAATCGCCGGGCAACCGAAAACCCGCGATTTCCCGTAAATCCCGGGCCCGTATAGTCGAATGTATACAAAGAAAAGTAAGCAGGAGTAACACTCATTTCCCCGAACGATTTTTAAAATTATTTTTTCACCACTAAAACCCATGGAACTTGTGTTTTCCAAAAATATTTTCATTTTTGATGAGACGCCGAATGAAAGCAGTTTAATCGCCGGCAACCGAAACCCGCGATTTCCCGTAAATCCCGTATAGTCGAATGTATACAAAGAAGTAAGCAGGGAGTAAACTCATTTCCCGAACGATTTTTAAATTATTTTTTCACCACAAAACCCATGAGACTTGTAGTTTTCAAAAATGATTTTCATTTTTGATGAGACGCCGAATGAAAGCAGTTTAATCGCCGCAACCGAAAACCACGCGTTTCCCGTAAATCCCGTATAGTCGAATGTATACAAAGAAAGTAAGCAGGGAGTAAACTCATTTCCCCGAACGATTTTTAAAATTATTTTTTCACCACTAAACCCATGAGACTTGTAGTTTTCAAAAATATTTTCATTTTTGATGAGACGCGAATGAAAGCAAGTTTAATCGCCGGCAACCGAAAACCCCGCGATTTCCGTAAATCCGGCTCGCCCGTATAGTCGAATGTATACAAAGAAAGTAAGCAGGGAGTAAACTCATTTCCCGAACGATTTTTAAAATTATTTTTTTCACCACTAAAACCCATGAGACTTGTAGTTTTAAAAATATTTTCATTTTTTGATGAGACGCCGAATGAAAGCAGTTTAATCGCCGGCAACCGAAAACCCGCGATTTCCCGTAAATCCGCTCGTATAGTCGAATGTATACAAGAAAGTAAGCAGGCAGTAAACTCATTTCCCCAACGATTTTTAAAATTATTTTTTCACCACTAAAACCCATGAGACTTGTAGTTTTCAAAAATATATTTCATTTTTTGATGAGACGCCGAATGAAAGCAGTTTAATTCGCCGGCAACGAAAACCCGCGATTTCCCGATAAATCCCGTATAGTCGAATGTATACAAGAAAGTAAGCAGGGAGTAACTCATTCCCAAACGATTTTTAAAATTATTTTTTCACCACTAAAACCCATGAGGACTTGTAGTTTTCAAAAATATTTTCATTTTTGATGAGACGCCGAATGAAAGCAGTTTAATCGCCGGCAACCGAAAACCCGCGATTTCCCGTAAATCGGACTCGCCCGTATAGTCGAATGTATACAAAGAAAGTAAGCAGGGAGTAAACTCATTTCCCGAACGATTTTTAAAATTATTTTTCACCACTAAAACCCATGAGACTTGTAGTTTTCAAAAAATATTTTCATTTTTGATGAGACGCCGAATGAAAGCAGTTTAATCGCCGGCAACCGAAAACCCGCGATTTCCCGTAAATCCCGTATAGTCGAATGTATACAAAGAAAGTAAGCAGGGAGTAAACTCATTTCCCGAACGATTTTTAAAATTATTTTTTCACCACTAAAACCCATGAGACTTGTAGTTTTCAAAAATATTTTCATTTTGATGAGACGCCGAATGAAAGCAGTTTAATCGCCGGCAACCGAAAACCCGCGATTTCCCGTAAATCCCGTGTATAGTCGAATGTATACAAAGAAAGTAAGCAGGGAGTAAACTCATTTCCCGAACGATTTTTAAATTATTTTTTTCACCACTAAAACCCATGAGACTTGTAGTTTTCAAAAATATTTTCATTTTGATGAGACGCCGAATGAAAGCAGTTTAATCGCCGGCAACCGAAAACCCGCGATTTCCCGTAAATCTCCGTATAGTCGAATGTATACAAAGAAAGTAAGCAGGGAGTAAACTCATTTCCCGAACGATTTTTAAAATTATTTTTTCACCACTAAAACCCATGAGACTTGTAGTTTTCAAAAATATTTTCATTTTTGATGAGACGCCGAATGAAAGCAGTTTAATCGCCGGCAACCGAAAACCCGCGATTTCCCGTAAATCCCGTATAGTCGAATGTATACAAAGAAAGTAAGCAGGGAGTAAACTCATTTCCCGAACGATTTTTAAAATTATTTTTTCACCACTAAAACCCATGAGACTTGTAGTTTTCAAAAATATTTTCATTTTTGATGAGACGCCGAATGAAAGCAGTTTAATCGCCGGCAACCGAAAACCCGCGATTTCCCGTAAATCCCGGACTCGGCCCGTATAGTCGAATGTATACAAAGAAAGTAAGCAGGGAGTAAACTCATTTCCCGAACGATTTTTAAAATTATTTTTTCACCACTAAAACCCATGAGACTTGTAGTTTTCAAAAATATTTTCATTTTGATGAGACGCCGAATGAAAGCAGTTTAATCGCCGGCAACCGAAAACCCGCGATTTCCCGTAAATCCCGTATAGTCGAATGTATACAAAGAAAGTAAGCAGGGAGTAAACTCATTTCCCGAACGATTTTTAAAATTATTTTTTCACCACTAAAACCCATGAGACTTGTAGTTTTCAAAAATATTTTCATTTTTGATGAGACGCCGAATGAAAGCAGTTTAATCGCCGGCAACCGAAAACCCGCGATTTCCCGTAAATCCGTCGTATAGTCGAATGTATACAAAGAAAGTAAGCAGGGAGTAAACTCATTTCCCGAACGATTTTTAAAATTATTTTTTCACCACTAAAACCCATGAGACTTGTAGTTTTCAAAAATATTTTCATTTTTGATGAGACGCCGAATGAAAGCAGTTTAATCGCCGGCAACCGAAAACCGCGATTTCCCGTAAATCGCCCGTATAGTCGAATGTATACAAAGAAAGTAAGCAGGGAGTAAACTCATTTCCCGAACGATTTTTAAAATTATTTTTTCACCACTAAAACCCATGAGACTTGTAGTTTTCAAAAATATTTTCATTTTTGATGAGACGCCGAATGAAAGCAGTTTAATCGCCGGCAACCGAAAACCCGCGATTTCCCGTAAATCCCGTATAGTCGAATGTATACAAAGAAAGTAAGCAGGGAGTAAACTCATTTCCCGAACGATTTTAAAAATTATTTTTCACCACTAAAACCATGAGACTTGTAGTTTTCAAAATATTTTCATTTTGATGAGACGCCGAATGAAAGCAGTTTAATCGCCGGCAACCGAAAACCCGCGATTTCCCGTAAATCCGTATAGTCGAATGTATACAAAGAAAGTAAGCAGGGAGTAAACTCATTTCCCGAACGATTTTTAAAATTATTTTTTCACCACTAAAACCCATGAGACTTGTAGTTTTCAAAAATATTTTCATTTTGATGAGACGCCGAATGAAAGCAGTTTAATCGCCGGCAACCGAAAACCCGCGA
The DNA here is from genome assembly GCA_030067915.1 of Hydractinia echinata. NCBI lineage: Eukaryota > Metazoa > Cnidaria > Hydrozoa > Anthoathecata > Hydractiniidae > Hydractinia > Hydractinia echinata. The sequence continues at coordinate 4,347 of JASGCC010002189.1, read as the reverse complement.
TTTCCCGTAAATGCCGGACTTGGCCCGTATAGCCAAATGTATACAAAGAAAGTAAGCAGGGAGTAAACTCATTTCCCGAACGATTTTTTAATTTTTTTTTCACCACTAAAACCCATGAGACTTGTAGTTTTCAAAAATATTTTCATTTTAATGAGACGGCGAATGAAAGCAGTTTAATCGCCGGCAACCGAATGCCCGCGATTTCCCGTAAATCCCGTATAGTGGAATGTATACAAAGAAAGTAAGCAGGGAGTAAACTCATTTCCCGAACGATTTTTAAATTATTTTTTCACCACTAAAACCCATGAGACTTGTAGTTTTCAAAAATATTTTCATTTTGATGAGACGCCGAATGAAAGCAGTTTAATCGCCGGCAACCGAAAACCCGCGATTTCCCGTAAATCCCGGACTCGCCCGTATAGTCGAATGTATACAAAGAAAGTAAGCAGGGAGTAAACTCATTTCGCGAACGATTTTTAAAATTATTTTTTCACCACTAAAACCCATGAGACTTGTAGTTTTCAAAAATATTTTCATTTTTGATGAGACGCCGAATGAAAGCAGTTTAATCGCCGGCAACCGAAAACCCGCGATTTCCCGTAAATCCCGTATAGTCGAATGTATACAAAGAAAGTAAGCAGGGAGTAAACTCATTTCCCGAACGATTTTTAAAATTATTTTTTCACCACTAAAACCCATGAGACTTGTAGTTTTCAAAAATATTTTCATTTTTGATAGACGCCGAATGAAAGCAGTTTAATCGCCGGCAACCGAAACCCGCGATTTCCCGTAAATCCCGTATAGTCGAATGTATACAAAGAAAGTAAGCAGGGAGTAAACTCATTTCCCGAACGATTTTTAAAATTATTTTTTCACCACTAAAACCCATGAGACTTGTAGTTTTCAAAATATTTTCATTTTGATGAGAGCGCCGAATGAAAGCAGTTTAATCGCCGGCAACCGAAACCCGCGATTTCCCGTAAATCCCGTATAGTCGAATGTATACAAAGAAAGTAAGCAGGGAGTAAACTCATTTCCCGAACGATTTTTAAAATTATTTTTTCACACTAAAACCCATGAGACTTGTAGTTTTCAAAAATATTTTCATTTTTGATGAGACGCCGAATGAAACCAGTTTAATCTCCGGCAACCGAAAACCCGCGATTTCCCGTAAATCCCGCACGTATAGTCGAATGTATACAAAGAAAGTAAGCAGGGAGTAAACTCATTTCCCGAACGATTTTTAAAATTATTTTTTCACCACTAAAACCCATGAGACTTGTAGTTTTCAAAAATATTTTCATTTTTGATGAGACGCCGAATGAAAGCAGTTTAATCGCCGGCAACCGAAAACCCGCGATTTCCCGTAAATCCCGTATAGTCGAATGTATACAAAGAAAGTAAGCAGGGAGTAAACTCATTTCCCGAACGATTTTTAAAATTATTTTTTCACCACTAAAACCATGAGACTTGTAGTTTTTCAAAAATATTTTCATTTTGATGAGACGCCGAATGAAACAGTTTAATCCCGGAACCGAAAACCCGCGATTTCCCGTAAATCCCGTATAGTCGAATGTATACAAAGAAAGTAAGCAGGGTAAACTCATTTCCCGAACGATTTTTAAAATTATTTTTTCACCACTAAAACCATGAGACTTGTAGTTTTCAAAAATATTTTCATTTTTGATGAGACGCCGAATGAACAGTTTAATCGCCGGCAACCGAAAACCCGCGATTTCCCGTAAATCCCGTCGATAGTCGAATGTATACAAAGAAAGTAAGCAGGGAGTAAACTCATTTCCCGAACGATTTTTAAAATTTTTTTTTCACCACTAAAACCATGAGACTTGTGTTTTCAAAAATATTTTCATTTTTGATGAGACGCCGAATGAAACAGTTTAATCGCCGGCAAACCGAAAACCCGCGATTTCCCGTAAATCCCGGACTCGGCCCCGTATAGTCGAATGTATACAAAGAAAGTAAGCAGGGAGTAAACTCATTTCCCGAACGATTTTTAAAATTATTTTTTCACCACTAAAACCCATGAGACTTGTAGTTTTCAAAAATATTTTCATTTTTGATGAGACGCCGAATGAAAGCAGTTTAATCTCCGGCAACCGAAAAACCGCGATTTCCCGTAAATCCCGTATAGTCGAATGTATACAAAGAAAGTACAGGAGTAAACTCATTTCCCGAACGATTTTTAAAATTATTTTTTCACCACTAAAACCCATGAGACTTGTAGTTTTCAAAAATATTTTCATTTTTGATGAGACGCCGAATGAAAGCAGTTTAATCGCCAACAAACCCGCGATTTCCGTAAATCCCGATCGGCCCGTATAGTGAATGTATACAAAGAAAGTAAGCAGGGAGTAAACTCATTTCCCGAACGATTTTTAAAATTATTTTTTCACCACTAAAACCCATGAGACTTGTAGTTTTCAAAAATATTTTCATTTTTGATGAGACGCCAATGAAACAGTTTAATCGCCGGAACCAAAACCCGCGATTTCCGTAAATCCCGTATAGTCGAATGTATACAAAGAAAGTAGCAGGGAGTAAACTCATTTCCCGAACGATTTTTAAAATTATTTTTTCACCACTAAAACCCATGAGACTTGTAGTTTTCAAAAATATTTTCATTTTTGATGAGACGCCGAATGAAAGCAGTTTAATCGCCGGCAACCGAAAACCCGCGATTTCCCGTAAATCCCGTATAGTCGAATGTATACAAAGAAAGTAAGCAGGGAGTAAACTCATTTCCCGAACGATTTTTAAAATTATTTTTTCACCACTAAAACCCATGAGACTTGTAGTTTAAAAAATATTTTCATTTTTGATGAGACGCCGAATGAAACAGTTTAATCTCCGGCAACCAAAACCCGCGATTTCCCGTAAATCCCGGCTCGTTAGTCGAATGTATACAAAGAAAGTAAGCAGGGAGTAAACTCATTTCCCGAACGATTTTTAAAATTATTTTTTCACCACTAAAACCCATGAGACTTGTAGTTTTCAAAATATTTTCATTTTTGATGAGACGCCGAATGAAAGCAGTTTAATCGCCGGCAACCGAAAACCGCGATTTCCCGTAAATCCCGTATAGTCGAATGTATACAAAGAAAGTAAGCAGGGAGTAAACTCATTTCCCGAACGATTTTTAAAATTATTTTTTCACCACTAAAACCCATGAGACTTGTAGTTTTCAAAAATATTTTCATTTTTGATGAGACGCCGAATGAAAGCAGTTTAATCCCGGCAACCGAAAACCCGCGATTTCCCGTAAATCCCGGGCTCGGCCGTATAGTCGAATGTATACAAAGAAGTACAGGGAGTAAACTCATTTCCCGAACGATTTTTAAAATTATTTTTTCACCACTAAAACCATGAGACTTGTAGTTTTCAAAAATATTTTCATTTTTGATGAGACGCCGAATGAAAGCAGTTTAATCGCCGGCAACCGAAAACCGCGATTTCCGTAAATCCCGTATAGTCGAATGTATACAAAGAAAGTAAGCAGGGAGTAAACTCATTTCCCGAACGATTTTTAAAATTATTTTTTCACCACTAAAACCCATGAGACTTGTAGTTTTCAAAAATATTTTCATTTTGATGAGACGCCGAATGAAAGCAGTTTAATCGCCGGCAACCGAAAACCCGCGATTTCCGTAAATCCGTATAGTCGAATGTATACAAAGAAAGTAAGCAGGGAGTAAACTCATTTCCCGAACGATTTTTAAAATTATTTTTTCACCACTAAAACCTGAGACTTGTAGTTTTTCAAAAATATTTTCATTTTTGATGAGACGCCGAATGAAAGCAGTTTAATCGCCGGAAACCGAAAACCCGCGATTTCCGTAAATCCCGGCTCGCGTATAGTGGAATGTATACAAAGAAAGTACAGGGAGTAAACTCATTTCCCGAACGATTTTTAAAATTATTTTTTCACCACTAAAACCCATGAGACTTGTAGTTTTTAAAAATATTTTCATTTTTGATGAGACGCCGAATGAAAGCAGTTTAATCGCCGTAAACCGAAAACCCGCGATTTCCCGTAAATCCCGTATAGTCGAATGTATACAAAGAAAGTAAGCAGGGAGTAAACTCATTTCCCGAACGATTTTTAAAATTATTTTTTCACCACTAAAACCCATGAGACTTGTAGTTTTCAAAAATATTTTCATTTTTGATGAGACGCGAATGAAAGCAGTTTAATCGCCGAACCGAAAACCCGCGATTTCCCGTAAATCCCGTATAGTCGAATGTATACAAAGAAAGTAAGCAGGGAGTAAACTCATTTCCCGAACGATTTTTAAAATTATTTTTTCACCACTAAAACCATGAGACTTG